>LR749585.1:1562039-1763600 GCA_902729485.2 Mus minutoides
AGATTTGTATGACAAGAACTTCAAGTCTCTGAAGAAAGAAATTGAGGAAGATCTCAGAAGATGGAAGGATCTCCCATGCTCATGGATTGGCAGAATCAATATAGTAAAAATGGCTATCATGCCAAAAGCTATCTACAGATTCAATGCAATCCCCATCAAAATTCCAACTCAATTCTTCAAGGATCTAGAAAAGACAATTTGCAAGTTCATCTGGAATAACAAAAAACCTAGACTAGCCAAAACTTTTCTCAACAATAAAAGAACCTCTGGTGGAATCACCATGCCTGACCTCAAGCTGTACTACAGAACAACATTTTCTTAATTAGTGATTGATGTGGGAGGGTCCAGCCCATTATGGATGGTGCCATCCCTGGGCTGGTGGTCCTGAGTTCTACAAGAAAGCCAGCTGACAAACATTTGGTGGAGTTTGGGGAATCACTCAAAAGAGCTTCAGGCAAGACTTTTAAGAGCCAGAGGGGTTGAGGATGCCAGGAGAACATGACCTGCAGGGTTCATAGGGGCTCATAGGGACTGAAGCAAAAGAGCCTGCATAGGTCCTCTGCATGTTCTGGTTGTGTTGCTTGGTGATCTTGTGGAATGCCTGCAGGGGAGGGACCCCCGTAGGGAGACCTCCACTCAAGTCACAGGATATTGGTGAATCCCCCAAGAACTCACAGAAGACCAGGCTTGATGCAAATCACATGAGGCTTTATTTGGGGAAAGCCGAAGCTCTGGGGACAACTCGACTCATATCCCGGAAGTGGATAGAGGAGTCGACTCTGAGGGAAAAGAGGACCCAATATTTATGGTCCCTCAAGGGGGAAAGGAGTAGGGGATTTTTCTGATCTGACAATATCCATTCTTTCTACAGAAGAAATGGGTACACAGAAGATTTTCAGGGAAGGGTGTCCCTGACTCTTTTGCCTGCTCTTAGGACCCTTTTCCTCCTACTGGGTTGCCTCATCCAGCCTTGATATGAGGGTTTGTGCCTAGTCTTACTGTAAATTTTTATGCTGTGTTCAATCGATGTCCCTGGCAGGTCTGTTCTTTTCTGAAGGGAAATGGAGGAGGCCTCCATAGCCTCTGCATCAGCTCCTGCCTCCCTCCATGGCCTCTGCATCAGCTCCTGCCTCCAGGCTCTGTCCCATCTGAGTTCCTGTCCTGACTTACTTTAGTGATCAACTGTGTTGTGGAAGTGTAAGTCAAAGAGATCCTTTCCTCCCTACTTGCTTTTGGTTGCGGTGTCTCATCATGGCAATAGAAACCTTAACTAAGACACCACCAAACATTCTCTTCTTCCTTTCCTTACTAACAGACCTCATACTTGATGTTCAGCTTAAAAGTATTCTCTATCTTCTCTGGCAACTTGGTAAAGTCATGTGACACTGTTCTAACCAGTGAAGTCTGTATGAACTCTGGGTTCTGCTTTTCTGATAGGTATCCTTGCCAATACTGCCTTTGTGTACCCATCTGGCAGGAAAGTCAGGATAGGGACTGGAGCACCAGCCTAAGTAGATACCTTGTGGTCCTAGGGTGAAGTCCAAGGGACCAGAGTCCCATAGTCAGCACAAGCAGGCCTGATTAGCCTGTACTTCCTGGGAAGAAAAAGACAAACCTATTGCTGTTGAGTTCCAGGTAAAGCAAAAGAACTTGGTCCCTAAAGAAGGGACCACAAAGATGCATCTTTTGTGTGTGTGTGTGTGTGTGTGTACATGTGCATCCTCATGCTTATGCAGATGTGTGTGTGTTGAAAACCAGAGGACAATGATGACTGTTACTCCAGCACTGCAGGCTATGCTGCCTGGCCTGGGAGCCTCAGGGAGTCTTTTTATCTCTGTTTTTCCGGGAGTTAGAATTATAAGCATACATTATGGTGCAGTCTTTTAAAGTGTAGTTTCTGGAGATTGAACTCAAGTCCTCATTTCATATAAGGAGCACTTTACCAATGGAGCCGTGTGCCCACCCCCACCCCCAAGTTCCTCACAAAGATATAAAGTGACAATTTTTGTTGCACTGTTAAAGTTAAAAATTATCTTCAAAGAAATTGTTTCAAGGTTTGAGATTTGTAAAAATAGTCACTATAGATCTCAAGTATTATTCATCTCATGAAGTTTTCAACACATCTGTACTCGGTAGAGTTTTTGTTTGTTCTTTATTCATCTCTTCAAGCCCTCTATCTCCACGCTGCCTCCTGACTCCCTAATCCACATCAATGATTCCTCCACAGCTCTGGCTGATTCTACACTAAACCAAGCAGTACCCTGGGCTCAGAACTGGACACTGAGTTTCATGAGAAGAATGCTGTTTGAGTGCAGAGCCCTCCTGAGGAGAGGAACACCCTCTCCTAGGAAGCACTGGGGTTTTGCTTTGCTGTGGAGGACTGCCCACTGCAACTGTCTATCTCTGCCATGAGTCTTCACTCCTCACTCCCAAATACGTGTTCACTATGACATGCAGTCTGCCATGTGAGGGTCCTGCACAAGATCAGTGCCAGAAGCAGCCTCCCCCAGATCCACGCTCTTTCCTCCACAAACTATTCTGATTAAGGCATTCAGTTATAGCTATGGAAAATAGGCAAAGCGTTCATCTGTAAACACAGTCTTTGCTGAGGCCACATTCACACAAGCACGTTTCTTTTTGAAAAATGTGCATAAGGTATTTTTTCCCACCAAACTGTAAGTTCTGAGGAGTCAGGGTTGTACCAGTTGCAGTTTTGCCTGTGTCTTGGTCCCCAAGCCGAAGAGCACAAAGTGGAAAGTTGCATCCTCTCAGTCTTTCAAGGGAGAAAATCTACCCTGAAAATCTACCACGGCCAAGAACTTCCAAGATTGTGACAGAGTACCCACATTGGATTCTGCTAATTGAACTGTCGTAGGCTTTTGCTATTATATACTTTACATACATTGCTTGTACATTATACACATATATTTTATATATATCATATGTGTGTGGTATACTTGTGTTGTTATGTTTATAGAAGCCCCTGGGGATCAGGAATATAACCAATTGTCTGGGCCAAACTGCCACACTCCTAGCCAGTGAGGAGAATAAACCTCACACTTCTAATCCCAGAACTCTATAGAAAGAGAGGAAGGTAGACCTCTGTGAGTTTCAGGTCAGCTCGTCAAAAAACAAACAAAAAATGTCCAGGTCTGGCAGGCTGGACTCCAGTCTCTTATCTTTGTTTCCATGTTTGCTATTTATTTACTGGGTTTTTGTGGGTATGTGAGTGTGCACATGTATTCACATGCATGTGAGGACCAAAGGTCAGCATCACGTGTCTTTCTCCATCAGTCCCTGCCTGCTTTCTGAGACAGGGTTTCTCACTAAACCTGGAATGGGTAATTTAGCTAGCCCGGTTGGCCGATGAGCTTCTGAGATCCACCTGTTTCTTCCTCTTCAGCCCTGAAGCACAGATGTGCACCAATGGCTCAGGTCTTAGTGGGTGCTGGGGATTGAACTCAGTTCTTCATGCTTGTTCCACCAACACTTTACTCACTGAGCAATCTCCGAAGTCTTATCTGACCATGTGCAGTGGGAGGTAAGAACCTTCAAATGCTTTCTTTTGCTTTTCGAGACAGGGTTTCTCTGTGTAGTCCTGGCTCTCCTGGAACTCACTTTGTAGACCAGGCTGGCCTCGAACTCAGAAATCTGCCTGCCTCTGCCTCCCGAGTGCTGGGATTAAAGGCATGTGCCACCACGCCAGGCTTTAAATGCTTTCTTGTCTAAGTCTTTTGAAGGTGTAAATTTTGAAGAGATAAATATAGACTAGAAAATGCAATTTGTCTTTTAAAATTGGAATATAACACAGTTCTGAAAGTCTTTGTCTTTCTGGGTTCTATAATACAAAGCTAAAGACAAGAAACAGGGCAACAAGGAAACTTGGCAAGGATTCTAACAAGTCAGTGAAACCTGACAATGCTGGGGCCAACAAGATGACCATTTTCTGATCCTCTCTGAGCAACCACTCATAGTGAGCATTTTGGTTTCTTTAAAACACACAGGGATATTATGGAAATATGTTTTTGTTTAATCCCAGGTGTGGGGATATAAGGCTGCTTCACAGCAGATGACTATGATTTGCCGCCTGCTCTAGCAGCGGTGTGGTTTTGCCAGCTGCAGATAGTTACTGTGAGTGTACTATGGAATTCTGGGGACTTTTCAGAGGATATATAAATGCTAGAGCCCTGATAGTGGTGGCTGTTCAGCCAGTTGGTGATTGAATGCTGTTGGTTGTGGTTTGAGAAGTGATCATGTGTGAAGAGACAAAAATAAAAAACTAGATTTCCTGGGGGTGAAATTCAAACTTGTCCCAAGGAACTCGATGTCCCTAATCAACAACAGCATCGCCCCCTTGCCCTCTATCCTTTTTCTCTCCTACCTAGTGTTAAGGAGGTTGAAAGTGTGGGTAGAGGAATAGAGGAGAGTGGAAGAAAGAAGAACCCACAACGTAGCCAAGAGTCCAGCTATGCCACTCACCCACAAGCGACTCCTATGGCCAGGCACCTCCATAGTCCAGAGATTTAAAGGCAGGAAATGGGAGAACATGGAAAGGGAGGCAGAGGTGAGCTGGGCTGCATCCCAGGCAGAGGCTACACACTGGGCTGAGGATGATGGAGTTGAGCAACAATTGCAGGCAAGCTAGAGACATTTGGGCCTGTAATCTTTTGGTGTTCATATATCCAGATAATCTGACTCTCAAAGGAAGCCAAATAGAAGGATTTCCAGTGAATTCCATCAAACTCTGACTCAGTAGATCAGACTTGAATCTAGGTAATTTTATAAACTGTAGAATTGATATATAAATACTAAATAATACTTTTAAATTACTAAATAAAAATAATTCAAAGGTATACTATATGTGGGATAAAATCCTCCTATGGATAATTTACTCATTAGATAGACACTCTAGCAGAAGAAAAGAGCATATTTGTTTATCTGTTTTTAATATAATCTTAAATACACTGAAAGGATTCTGAGAAAGGTAACATTAAAAATAGATACTTCTATATTGTTTAGACTTTGAAAGGGCACAAAGCATGAAGAACTGGCTAGAAACTATCAGGGCCACAGAATCAATTTACCTAAGTCACCGTATCTATAAGTACTCAGGAGGCTTTCCTCCAGACAGGACACACTGCCTCTGCCAGGGCACAGTACAGTGTGCACTATTCCCTTAGGAGCCCGCAGAAGCCCAAATGCCTGAACACTTACAGGAATTCTTCACCTTGCATTTAGAATCACTTTTAGATGGTCACAAAAGGAGGTGGGCTGCAGCCCACCCTATGTGTAACCTATGAATATCTCAGTATCTGAACTTGATGTCAGATGCGTACAGTTTACATCAGTGTCCATAAAATGCTTGGTTACTTAAGGACTTTTGTCACTGATGTCATAGCTGCAATCTGAAATGGGTATTATACAGAGCAGACCTATGTGTCTATTCTGAAATCCTAAAGGTAAAGTCAAATGAACATCCCTAGAGCTTTCCCATGAAGGTTTTAGGGTGGCCTCATGTTAGAAGGCAATCTAGCTGAGTAATTCGCTTGTATTTTCAGAGATGGATAAAGAGCAGAACCATTTCCTGTGGTGATGCAGTGTAATCTGTGAGGACTGGAAGGGAGAAGCCCACATGGAACTGATGAGAGTTTTGCTGTGTAGTGGTGGTAACCTTGAGCAATTCTCGTTATGCATGCAGAGAAAATATTTATGATTTTTATGACAGTGGATGCATAAGATTGGCCCTCACACCAAAGAACAGAGATTATTTCTCCATGAGGAAACACCAGATAAAGAGGAAGGCACCTCTTGTGCATGTTTTGTGGGACTCAACAAGGGGTCAAAAACTTGTCTTCAAAGTAACCACCTTTCAGTGCCTACGAGAGCGAGCTGCCTGTCAATGACCAGGCAGGCAAACAGTATCTGTGAGGGATGGAAGGAAAAGTACTCCGAGTAGGAAAGCAATGGGCCCTGACAATCCTGAGGCCTGCGTGCCTTCAGGAAAGGACCAGAGGCTGACAAGGAGCATGGATTCTCTGTCTTTCCTCACTAATGCAAACTCCCCACTGCCTCAGACTCAATCTCTAGGTGCAAGGAGTAGAGTCCTCTGGCCAACAGAGGAGAAAGTGATCAAGACAAACAGAAAACAACGGGTTGTCTTTTACATCACACAAGGTCACTTCCTTTGTCCCTGACCTCAGACCACCAAAATGCTAGATATGAAGGGAGAAGCCCAGCAACCAGCTTTTTTTTTTTTTGATAGAACATTATCAGGTGATATAACCCAAAGTCAGATGAATATTTGAAACCCCGATACAGGAAATCTATTCATGTATTTAATTTCTACATAAAGCATCTAAGAGAAAACATGAGCATGTACTCAGGCAGGGTATGGCAATGATAGAGACTAGAAGTTGAATCAGATCAAAAGGGACTGTGGAAGAAGAGGCATAAAAGCAAGCTTATTCTGAGCACATCACTGAGAACACCTGCTACATCCACTCCGGTAGTGACACACGTGACAGGCCCCCAAAACCTGGATGAAGTCCCGAGGCGAAAAGTTCACGGAAACGTAGTCTCCTGGAAATGTGGCATCCCCATAGCTAGAATGCCCCAGATTTGTCCCTTTGATGATATGGAGGGTCTTGCATGCTTTCTTATAGTATTTTACTGGATAAGAGTTAGAAATCTCAGGGCAAGCTACTCCCATATGCAAGAATTTAGCATTATCTAGGAAGAAGGAAGGTTGTGGTCTAAGAAGGAACTAGAGTAAGTACTTAGAACTATAGATAGCTGAGTCACTCTCATACACAGGAGTTTACAGTGGCCTAGGGGGAAGGTGGACTACACGATAGACAAGAATTGGAACTATGGCAAGGGCATGAAGCCCCTGCTCCTGGCTTCTAAGATTAAACTGACCTTAGGTGGGGCTGCTTTCGATCCCAGTTGTTAACACTGACTTTTAGCCCAGTTGGTTCCTGTTAGCTTTTTGTGTGCATTCCTCTGTTTTGTGTAAAAGTCATTTATAAGACTGGTGCTCGCTTTGAGACAAATTATGTTCAGATCCACACTCCCTTGTGTTCGTGTCTGTCTGTCACCCTTTTCTCGCCAACTCCTTGCCCACCTGTCCGGAACCCTGATTTCTCCGGAGGATTGAGGGAGGCCGGCTGGGGCCAGTCTGCGGCACACACCACCTACCGTGGGCCCTACTGTGGGCATCAGCCTACCGTGGGCATCAGAGTTTATATGCTTCAATTTTCTCTGTTGCCAGAAAACTTACAGCATTATGGCCACTGAACGAAGTTACACCCACCAAGGTTGGTGAGTGTCCTTCATGTTTTTCTTATAGTACCCAGCAAACAACCTTCATATTGAAAATACTGTGTGTGTGTGTGTGTGTGTGTGTGCCTCTATGTGCATGTTTGCAGACATGAGTGGATACATGGGTGTGGCCTTGTTTCTGAGGTCTGAGGAAAGCCTGAATCAGTCTTCTCCTTCCACTTCGTGTGCCAGTGTCAAAGCTTAGGAGGTGCCAGGGATTCAAACCCAGGTCCTTTGGTGTTCTAGGCCCATAGCAAACCCACAGAGCTGCAGCATTCCCCCACCTTATGTAGGGCAGGATTACTGTAGTTATTACCCTCGTGTTTTCTCACCTGTCCACTCTGTTACCAGAAATAATGACTGAGACTTCTTTATATGAGTAAATGCTTAGGTCAACAGCTTTGGGTCAAAAACACAACCAAACAGGTTATGGAATTGAACAAAACCATCCAGAAAACAAACAAACAAACAAACAAACAAAAACAAAACAAAAACCCAGCTTTGGGTCTGTTTCCTGACTAGCTCATTTCTTTTATTTTAAGTCATGCCTTATGGCTGGTTACCTGGCCCTCAGTTTCATATGACCACCTTCTTCTGTGTCTGAGACTATTCCCTTGCGCCTCACTATTCCCCAGCATCAGCCCCCCCGCCCCCGCCCCTGGCAGATGTCCCACCTTCTAATCCTGCCTTAGCTCATTGGCCATAAGCTTTTTGATCGACAAGTGAAGCTTCCACACATCGCATAAAAGATTCCCTCGACAGTTACTTTTGTTGTTCGCTAGTGCACATCCCAGACTCGCCAGCCTATAAACTTCTGTGGGTTTTCTTGCCTCCATCTGCCATCTTAAGGTAAACTCATTGAAATGATGGATGATACTCCAGTGCCCACCTTAGGTGGGTTCTGGGAATTTGAATTCAGGCATTCAAACGTTGTGTAGCAAGTGTTCTATTCATGAGCCATCTCCCCTTGAACGGAGATGTTTACAATTCATTGCTCAGCTGTACTACAGGCATGACATGCCTGGTGCACTAATGAACCCACAGTAGCTGGGTCTGCTAAAGATTAGGCCATCCCCGTTCTGTCGTGGATTAGGAAGGGAGCTCTCAGGCCCCACCTGAAAACCACAGAGCTAGGGAGTTAATGGTTGCTGAGGAGAGAGACCTTTCCTTCAGTTGTGTAGCCACCAGTAAACTTCCCACAGTCTTGTAAATAACACCCTTCCCATGCTCCTGGAACTCTAATGGAACTGACTGGAACACACTACATGCCTGTGCACATGCACACACATGTGCATAGACACATATATACATAGACAACACAGACACATACATACAGACATGCACACAGATACACTGACACACATGGACACACACAGACACACATAGACACACACAGACACAGATACATACACATGGACATGCATACAGACACACTGACACACATGGACACACACATACACATGGACAAGCACACAGACACACCGACACACATGGGCACACATAGACACACAGACAGACACAAATACATACACACACAAACACACGAAAGGGACATGAAGAGAAAAGAAAGATTGGTTGAAAAGAGAAGTTGAGTGTCAGGTGAGTATGATCAAATCCATTACACAGATGCATGAGATGAGACTGCCATAGGGAACTCCTTAGTATGTGTAATTAATATAGCCAATGAGAGATCCAGACTCTAAAACAAACACCAAGTGAGAAAGTTATAGAAAGCACACACCTTAGACTTAGCTGTGGATTAAATTGTAGAAAAAGCATATTTTAGACTTACATGTGGATTATGTGATAGAAAGAGCACATTTAGCCGGGCGTGGTGGCTCATGCCTTTAATCCCAGCACTCAGAAGGCAGAGGCAGGCAGATTTCTGAGTTCAAGGCCAGCCTGGTCTACAAAGTGAGTTCCAGGACAGCCAGGGCTATACAGATAAATCCTGTCTCAAAAAAAAAAAAGCATATTTTAGACAGGTATGAACTATAATTTGAATTCTCTTGTTCCCAAGCTTATCTTGAGTAAGTATCAGCTTACTCAAGTAAAAATTGCTCTGAACGTCACTTTGATCAGAGATGTTAGAGGATTACATAACACATTAAAAAATATGTGCTAAAAGAAGAAAAGGTTTATAACAATCCCTTTGGAGCTGTGTCTACAAAGTGCTAGTTGGCTTTAATGTGGAAGCCGCCTATTCAAACTATCCATCTGTGTGCATTATTTGGATGCTTAAGGTCTAGGGAGTCCAGCAGAATCCTTTTCAAGTGGAGTGTTTGTGAGACCAGTGTTACTCTGTAGTGTGGGCTGACTGACTCTGTAGTGTGGGCTGACTGACTGTAGAGTGGGCTGACTTGACTCTCTGTAGTGTGGGCTGACTGACTGTAGTGTGGGCTGACTGTAGTGTGTGAGCTGACTGACTCTGTAGTGTGTGGGCTGACTGACTTTGTAGTGTGCGCTGACTGACTTTGTAGTGTGGGCTGACTGACTCTGTAGTGTGTGAGTTGACTGATTCTGTAGTGTGTGAGCTGACTGACTCTGTAGTGTGAGCTGACTGATTCTCTGTAGTGTGGGCTGACTGACTTTGTAGTGTGGGCTGACTGACTCTGTAGTGTGTGAGCTGACTGATTCTATAGTGTGGGCTGACCCCTCTCAAGATTGATCATCTTGCCTGTTTCCCAAGGGATTACTGTCATGACCATCATACCTGGCTTAAAGTTGATTTGGGGAGGAATGTTTGGTTGTTTGGTTTGGAGACAGGCTTTCTCTGTGTAACAAGCTCTGGCTGTTGTGCACTCACTTTGTAAGCCAGGCTGGCCTCAAACTCACAGAGATCTGCTTGCCATCGCCACCGGGATTAAAGTTGATTTAAAAACAGTAATAACAACAACAAAACAAAACAAAACAAAAAACCTTTCAAGTTATTTTCTTATTAGTTTTCCTTTCTTAAAACACTTTTTGGGGCTGGTGAGATGGCTCAGTGTTAAGAACACCGACTGCTCTTCCAAAGGTCCCAAGTTCAAATCCCAGCAACCATATGGTGGCTCACAACCATCCATAAAGAAATCTGATGCCCTCCTCTTCTGGAGTGTCTGAAGACAGCTACAGTGTACTTACATATAATAAATAAATAAATAAATCTTAAACACACACACACACACATACACACACACTTTTAATACCAGATTTTCTAAATCCCTTTCTAAGACTGGTCTATCAGTGAAAATAAATTAAGAACGTTTAACAGTGGAAATACAAACGATAGTTATGGATAAAGGACTTTGAAAGAGAACACAGACATCAAAGTTCAGCTCGCTTCTACAGCTCTACAGAACTGACCTCAGGCCCTCTTCTAAACTACTAGACAAGTGTATACATTAAAAACCAAACCCCACATCACCAGCAAGCAAAGTGAATATCAGTATCAGAGAAAGGAGCTGCAAACAGGAGGACTGAAGGCCAAATGAGTCATTTAGTAAATAGGTAGAAAGCTCCCCCAGTAGACAGAGAAGGTAGACCTGCACACAGGTTACTAGAAGCAGCAGACAGGCTGACGTCTTTGTGAGGAAAGAGCTGATAGGGAGGGAGGCTGGAGGTAAGCTTCAAAGGCTCCGTCTTCACATGGCCGCCAGCAGCTCTCCCCACCTTAATAATCCCCGGGAAATCACATCATTATGAAGTTGTTTTCCATAATGGTGGCCCTGAGTCATGAAGGAAGACTTTAAATCCTCGTTAGTACTCACAGTTAAAAAGCAGGAAATGTTTTGGGGCCAAGAGATTGAATAATGTGTTTTAGAGTTTTATAGGCAAGATTTGGTTGAGTGAACATTTTACATGTTCCCTGGACATTGTAAGATCTCTAATTAATCAGAGACTTTCAGTGTTTTTGGTTAATAAAATATTCTTCTAAATTCTTTCTTAAATGTAATGTACCAAAATAAGATAGTGAAGATTATATTCTCCAGCTCTCCCCAGAGTTACTGGAAAATCCCAGTGCTGACCTCCTCTGGGCAGGCCGTTATGATGTTCCTGGAGATGGGAAGAGGGTGGCAGGGAGGCGGGCGCCTCAGGGGAGACTGAGGTAGAGTGCTGCTGAGAGCTGGACGGAGATTCTGTGGTATCAGGCAGAAGTAGGACCCTGCATGAGCTTGAGAGAATATGAGGAAATGACTCACATTTTCCTTAGCCAAAAGGAAGCTACAGGAGTTTGTCCCACAGGCTTGTAACTTTTACGCCCTAGGTAAGGGTTACACTTCCAAGGCCAGTCTCTTCAGGAAGAAAATTATGGTAGTAGAATGGATAAATTGTANAGCCCTGGCCTTACCTCCTCAGCCCTGGCCTTACCTCCTGAGCCCTGGCCTTACCTCCTGAGCCCTGGCCTTACCTCCTCAGCCCTGGCCCTACCTCCTCAGCCCTGGCCTGAAGCTCTTAGGTATGCTGTGGGGTTTTGTCTGGAGGGCATGGGGGTGAAGAAGCAGAAGCTGGCCTCTTCTCTGGAGTCAGAGAAAGGAAGACATTCAAAGCATCCCTGAGTGTCCTACAGGGCACTGATGATTTGAACTGCACCTGTGCTGCCTTTCCCTCTAAGGACCCAGGGCAGAGTTTGGCACATTCCATACCTTCTCAAGTAGCCATGTAGACTCTCTGGTTTACACCTTTGACCAATAACTTCCTGTCCCTCTGCAGTCTTAGAGAATAACTCAGAGTTAGCCATGGTCAAGTTAACTCAGCTCAGGTGAGGCAGGCATCTAACTGTAGAGGTCTCCAGTCACTTTCCTTTTAGCTATTTATGAAATCGTGTCTTTTCTGGTTTTTCTAGTACTTGCCCAGACATCCAGGTTATGTAGAGGCTGATGATAATATCCACTTGGATGTTGTTTGGGACATTTTCTGGCTCACCGCTCATTGCAAGTTTGAGAACACCTGCACCAGAGGGTGAAACAGAGTGGGAAACAGAGGTGTAAACAAGATCGACATGACTGATGAAACCTAAACATTCTTTCTAAACAAAACCATAGGCATGGAATTACCTCCCTGACATCCAATCTGTAGTCCTCGTTTGGAAATCTGGAATACTGGGTACCTCAACATACTCCAGAGAGTCTCACAGTGGCATGCCTCAAATACACCATTATTTCCAATGAGTGGGGTTTGTAGCATTTTCCCACAATCCTTGTGCTGGCCCCACTCCTTTCGGTATGGTTTTGGGAGCTAGGCGCTCTTTATCTGGCTTCTGTGGTATTTACTGCATTGAAAAGAAGAGATTCTGCACTAAAATGTTGTCTGGGAAACACACAGTATGCCGCTTCCTTCCATCCATTCATGTGAGCTAATTATTGCTATCTCAGTCTCCTGTGCATTTTCCCAGACCATAATGATTTGAGACTTATGGTAAAACAGCTGGGTTGTGTGTTCCTCATTTTCAAGCAGTCAATTTTGTGAAGTGCATGGTAATAATCAGTGCCACAATTTGGTTTCTGGATATTTCATCTGTTCCCAGGATGGTTTGGGGGTCCATAAAACTTTTCACCTGAAAACTACCATGTGACCTTTGAAATCCCACAGTCTGTCTCCCACAGACAGCACACAGGCTCTGGGGCTGTAGAGGAGGCACATTCCTTTTCCCATTTTTTTAAATCCCACCTCCTTGGGGTCAGGGCATCTCTAAGTCCTTTATAATTAGTTTAAAAGAAACACGGGGAAAAAGTTATAATCTTTCTAAATAAACTACACATTTCCCTTGGGGATTTATATGGGATTGTTTATTTATTTTAAGAAAGCCCAAATGATATGAATATAAGAAATGCAATACTGGGTCAACCCAATGGCCTAACCAGCCTGTGGTTTCAAAGTTTCACAGCACTCCATTAATGTGGGCTCAGACATTATGGGATGTATTCCAAACTCTGCTTTCCCTTAATACTCATAGACTCATCTTTCTCCTTCCCAAATTCATTTGTATTGTTAGCTCATGTCAACTACAGAAACAAGCCTCACACAGTGAGGATGCCTCACCTTCCTCCCAGGAGACTGACTACAGGGAGACAGCCACCATGTTGGGGTGGGGAGCAGAGAATTAGGATGGACAATCCAAGATCACCATAGTTGTCCTCTTGCTACAACTGTTCTCATCTGCACCCTCTCCTCCCAAAGTCTCATCTCCTCTCTAAGCATCACCCTGGTGCCTACTAACTGGTTCTTATGCTATACATCAGGCCCAGGTTTAAACATCCATGAAAGAGTAGAAAATTATCTGTCTCCTCCATGCCTGGTATAGACAGGGTCTACAGTGGTCCTCATGTCCTGAGATTTGTGGCTTTGCATAATCCATGTTCCTAGAATAATTTGCTGCTTACCAGCAGAGTATGACAAGACAGAGGGAGATTGCATCAGTGATTGGGTTGTATAAGACAGCATCTTCTGTTTTGCTACCAGTGTCCGTCTGTCTGTCTGTTTCCACCCTTTCCTTTCTTTTTCACAACTGACTTGTTGGTGGGGTTTATAGGAAAAGAACAGAATGTAACATCTAGTGAATAGCCATTGAGAAATTGAAGCCCTGAAAATTGAAGTCTTTAAAGAATGAACTCTGCCAACTTCAAAGTGGGGCTTGAGAGCACAGCTTTCCTAGTGAACTCTCTAGACAAGACACAAGCATCAATGGACATCTGTATGGAACCCTCTGACAGATATTGAATCAGAATGACATAAAAACCTGTTTTAAGTTGCTACGGTTTAAAGATGAATTACTTGATTAGAGATGATGTTCTAAGTTCTAAGTTGATAAGTTCTATAACTAATGAATAATAGAAAAGACACAAGACAATTAGAATAAATGCTCCCATTTGGAAAGGGTAGCCACAGCAGCTCCTATCACCACACAGCAATGCTACAACTCCACCAGACAAGTGCTGGAGGAATCCCTTACCAGCCTGTAGGGTACCTCTACCTAGCTTGAGAATTGAGATCTATGAGGGTGTTTTGTATTTTGTCTTTGTAGAAGTCTCTTAGTCTGTACTGGAAGCATTTTTATGAACACATGTCCCTTAAAACCTTATTGGGCTATTTTCTTGTTTCTAATCAACTATGAAAGGCATATCTACTATTCTTTTTGTGTGAAGCTTTTATTTTTTGAGGCTTATTTACCTTTAATTTAAGGTTATTCAAGCTTTAGTGGGACTTTGGGTTTAAGATTTCTGGAAAAGCTTCTGTCTAGCAAAGAGTCTATGAGACCTTAGTCCTTTCAGAAGTCTAAACTACAGATGGTAAGGGTCTATTGTAGATAGTTTTAAGTTATGTAAAATATGTTTACTTAATTACTTGTGTGTGTCTATATGAGTCTGTATGTGAGTATATGGTGCATGTGAACATATGTGTACAGGCATACGTGCCTGTGGGTGCTGATTGAGGCCAGCAGGGAGCACTGGGTGTCTTCCTCTATCACTTTCAGCCTATTCCTCAGAGGCAGATCTCCTTGACCTTGTGTTTTCTCAGCTAGGCTGGACACTAGCCAGCCCTGCTGCCTCTGTCCCCTTCGAAGCTGGTGTTACAGGGTGTGCTCCATGCTCAGCTTCCTGTGTGGGTTCTAGACTCCAATGCCGTTTCTCCTTAGTCCATCTATTTTTTGTGATCGCACTGTATTCATTATTTTATGTTGCTGTGATCAAACACCATGACCAAGGTAACTTAGAGAAGAAAGAGTTTAAGCTTACAGTTTCAGGAGGGTAGGAGCCCATGGTGGTAAAGCAGAGTCCTGCTGCTTGCAGCAGGCACAGGAAGCTTCGCGCTCTCATCTTGAAGCATAGCACAGAGAGCAAATCTGAAGGATGTGAAGATTTCCACTCTCAAAGTCCTTCCCAGTGACTAACTTGCTCTAGTGATTGACAAAACCTAAATCTCCCCAAACACTGCCACCAACTGGGACCAAGTGTTAAGAAGGTTGAGACTATGCCATATATATATATATATATATATATATATATATATATATATATATATATTTTCCAACCATGCCACTGTTATTAGTTTATACTTCAATATTTTCTGGATTGCAGGATTTCTACTAATTAGTGACTTTCTGTCCTTGAAGCTACTGCAGGTAGCTTTAACTTTTAATTTAAGGTTATTCAAGCTTTAGTGGGACTTTGGGTTTAAGATTTCTGGAAAAGCTTCTGTCTAGCAAAGAGTCTATGAGACCTTAGTCCTTTCAGACAACAAAGTTGTCTGAATGTTTTAGTACTGTAACACACTGGTTTTCATACCTTCAGCATCCTTCCCCTGTTTAACACTCAATCCTGGAGTCACTGCTACCCCTGGGGATGAGTTCCTACATCAACCAGTCTGGCTCCTCTTGCTTCATAAACCACCACCAAAATGAGAGGTTTACAGCAGCAAGCATTGGATTCCTTCGTCTGGAGATTTGGGGTGGTCAGGTTTCGGGCTTTGGGGCCACTGGCTTTGTCTCTACTCTGAGGGTTTGCACAGAGCAAGGCCAAATTCAAAGCATGTTTTAGGTCTGTCTACTCCACAGCCACTAAACTCCTATTAAAAACACTAAGTGACACAGACTGTCCAATGTCAGGGATGTATGACAGTTTATATAATATTATATATTTAGACAATATGCATCAAGACATTTTATTGAAACAACAACAAAGCAAAACTTGTTGAGAAGGAACATAAGGATAAAACCATGTTGCCGCTGAGAACACTTCTTTTATTTAAACTGACTAAGAATGTTTGCCTAAAATGACGGTTAATGTTGATAGTCAACTCGCCTGAAGTTGTAATCACTTTAGAGGCATAGCTCTGTATGAGTCTTTGGGGGTGTTTCCAAAGAGGTTTGACTTAAATTAGATCTACCTACTCCTGATAATAGACAGCAGCAGCCCTTGGGTTGAAGGTTCAAACCGTTTTCTCTGCTGTGGACGGTGCATGCGACAAGGGTGCTATGGGGGTGCATGTGCCCCTCTTCTACCACAGCAACAGCTGCTCTCACGGCCAAGCTCTCCCCACATGATACACTGCAGCCTTAAACTTGTGAGCCACTTCCTTAAGTTGATTTTTGTCAAGTATTTCGTCCCAGCAATAAGAAAAATAGCTAGTACATCCCTTTATCAACTAAGATCCCTGTCACAGGTTCCAAGGAGACATGAACTGGGGAAGGGCCACTGTTTGACTCAGTTCATTGAGGAAGCTCAGTTTAGATTAACAGCATTTTGCTGCATAGAGGAAACCCACCTCAGTGTCACAGATAGACACTACCTCAGAGTAAAGGGCTGGAAAACAATTTTCCAAGCAAATGGTTCCAAGAAACAAGCTGGAGTGGCCATTCTCATATTGGATAAAATCAACTTTCAACCAAAAGTCATCAAAAAAGATAAGGAAGGACACTTCATACTGGTCAAAGGAAAAATCTACCATGATGATCTCTCAATTCTGAACATCTATGCTCCAAATGCAAGGGCACCCACATTCATAAAAGAAACTTTACTAAAGCTCAAAGCACACATTTCATCTCACACAAAGTTAAATCAGGATCAGATAAACCATCTAAACAGTCCCATAACCCCTAAAGAAATAGAAGCAGTTATTAAAAGTCTCCCAACCAAAAAAAGCCCAGTACCAGATAGGTTTAGTGCAGAGTTCTATTAGACCTTCAAAGACCTAATACCAATACTCTTCAAACTATTCCACAAAATGGAACAGAAGAACACTCCTAATTCATTCTATGAAGCCCCCGTTACACTGCATATTCTCCCTTGGAGATGGAAGGAACGGATTCTGTCTAATCAGGAACCTGTTCTTTCATAGAGGACTTCATAAGAGACATTTTTTCCTATTTCTATCATGTTTAATGTTTTAAATAGATTTTAAAAACTGGTTGAGTGCATATTACTTTTAGTTTCAGAAGATAGCATGTATATTTAAGAGGCATTTAACTATTATAAATTATTTTGATGACTCAAAAAATGTCAATACTGAGTTGTATATTTTACAATAAATTGTTATGTTAATAAAAGAAAGTTTCAGGTATTGCACAATATTTTCAATCAAGAAACTATTAAGAATATCCAAGGGCTGGAGAGATGGCTCAGTGGTTAAGAGCACTGACTGCTCTTCCGAAGGTCCTGAGTTCAAATCCCAGCAACCACATGGCGACTCACAACCATCCGTAATGAGATCTGATGATCTGACGCCCTCTTCTGGTGCATCTGAAGACAGCTACAGTGTACTTAGATATAATAATAAAAAAATCTTTAAAAAAATCCAATATTCATATGCAAGCTTGATGTTTGCTTCTAAGTGGATGAATGGATGCATCTACACTTGCCTAAGTCAGTGGTAGCTCTATGCTACCTAATGCAACAGTCCTAGAAAAATAAAGGACAAAAGACAAGCTGAACCAGAAGACTCTCCCTACACCATCTACATCAAGTCACTTCATGCCTTATTATTCTTAACTTATATACTCTTAATATATCAGGGATAATAGTGTCTGTCTTTATTAATGTATACCTAAAATAATTACTGTAATATTTCAACTTTCTTATCCAAAGGAAAATATCTCAAATAAAAAAAAAAAAAAAAGAAATGTTAACTTCCCTATGCAACTTTTAAAATAAAAAAGGGGAGGGGGTAAGAAAGGGTAGGGGTGCCGGGCGTGGTGGCGCACGCCTTTAATCCCAGCACTCGGGAGGCAGAGGCAGGCGGATTTCTGAGTTCGAGGCCAGCCTGGTCTATCAAGTGAGTTCCAGGACAGCCAGGGCTATACAGAGAAACCCTGTCTCGAAAAACCAAAAAAAAAAAAAAAAAAGAAAGGGTAGGGGCAGTCCAAAATAACCATGGCAGGGAAGAACATGATTACTTTTCATTTATTACAACTTTATTCAATTATTTATTTACACTTTTCTGGGCTCAAAATGGGTACGAATACAGCAAGCACAGTTCATTACTTGTTGAGTTGTTCCTCTCTTGATTTTGAGTCCCTGATCTCTTGGAGTCCTAAGAGAACTGCATCAGCCTCCAGTATAGTTGTATCTGTGGTCCCACCCAGGAACCTAGATGTCAGCTCAAGATCCAGAAGACGCAGCCGGACCCTGGTGCCCCTCTGGTACTTCCTAAAAAAGAAAGAAAGAAAGAAAGAAAGAAAGAAAGAAAGAAAGAAAGAAAGAAAGAAAGAAAGAAAGAAAGAAAGAGCTCCATTAATTCTGCAGGTCACACATAAACAGATCTGAAAATGAAATTCAAATTTTAATTTTCATTTTAATTGGCTAAGCCTTATAAGTTCACATTGGTATGTGAGAAAAAGTTGTATTTGATTTTCAAGTGTATCAGAATTTTCAATTTAATGTTGCCTTTAAAGATTTTACTTTTATTGATTGATTGTATGAATGTATAGTGTATAAATGTGTTTATGTGGTATATTGATAAACCAGGCTGCTTCCATCTTAGACTTGAAAGCTATCTTATAGTAAGGACAACCTAGATTCATTCCTGTTTGTGATTCAGTCTGTTTCTCAACAACTGGGCTATGCCACATCTGCTACCTTAGCCACAAATGGTTCTATAGGCCTGTTCCTGTTTCAAAAGGTTATCAAGACCACCTTGTTGCAACCACCTGTTGTCATGGCCACCTTGTTTTGACCTCCTTGCAACCGTGTCTTTGTTCCAGAAGGTTATTATGACCAACCTTATGCAACTCTGCTTTTTGGCATGCTAAATCCCCCACTTGGAAACCCCTACTACTGAATTATAAAGAACACATGTCCCACCTATGTCTAATGCTGATCTCTTGAACCCTGCCTTTAGGGGTACATGCACTAGTGAAAAAGCTCGCTTTAATTGATTTGGCCATGATATGGGTCCCTGTGGGATTAATAGTATGTATATATGTATGCAGGTACATATGCACATGTATGTGTGTGCATCCCTATTGAGGTCAGAGGTCAATGTCAGGCATCTTTCCTAGATTATTCTTCACCTACTTTTTGAGACAGAGTCATTGAACATCAATAGGCTAGGCTGGCTGGCCAGTGAGTCTCAGGGCTCCATTTGTCTCTAGCTCCATTCCAGTCAGTGCTGCCATAATCAGCTTTTAGGATGCTCTGGGGAGCCAAATGCAAGCCCTTATATATGTATACCTGGCACTGTACTAGTCAGCTTATCTTCCCAGCTCTCTACTTTTCTGAGATAGGATACCTTGTAGCCCAGGCTAGTCCTGATCCTCTTGCCATTACTTGAAGTGTACAGGTGTGTACCACCAAAATTCAGCTATTTAAATATGTTATACTATATATGTTATACTATAAATAAAACAATGTACTCAATTCTGAAATTCAAACAAATCAGTTCTTAAAACTATTGTTTATTTTAATGTTACTTATTGTTAAAGACAGAGTATAAAGAAGGAAAAATTCAGATACATTTTTCCTCCTAAAATTGTTTTAAATGAGAAAAAAATGTTACAAACGCAGTATGGATAAAATTCTAAGTGCAAAGTACTTGATATCTGGGACAGACTGTACCAACTAGTATTAAACATAAAAACAGTTGGATAAAACTGAAAGACACTATGTGACATGGAATAAGCCAGATATAGAAAACGTTGAATAATCTCATTTACATGGGAGCTCGAAAAGGTTGAACTCATAGAAATGACAAGGAGAATAGTGGCTGCCAGAGATGGGGTGCCTGCAGGGTTGGAAAGGTGTTAACTGAAGAGCACACTGGTGCAGTTGCGCAGCAGGAATAAGTTCAGATCAGCACAGTGGCCACAACAGTATTTTATGTGCATAAAAATAGCTGAACGTTAACACCACAGGGTGCATACGTCTGTAAGTGAAGGACTATCTAATAGGACCCAACACTGCATACATGGCACCAGCAGGTTTTCCCTTTTCTCTCCCCTCTGCCTTGCAAAACCCTTAGATTAACATCCTTAAAGCTAACCTCCATGATCTAGTCCTGCGACTAAACACCAAGGTCCAGCAACCAAAATTCATTACTGGTTAACCTGCTGTCCAGTCAGGAGTTACTAACTCACTCTGGCACAGACTTCCTATTTTCTCCTCAAAAATCTACTCCTGAAAAATACCTGCTGCCTGCTTTCACTCAGACCTGGCAGTGCCCCCACCCCACTTGCCTTTGTACCGAGTTTGTAGGTGGTGGACAGGTGGGGAGAGATGGAGACAGAGCAGCTGAGCAGTTATGAACTGGGAAGAAAGGAGGCTGCTGTTCTTGCTCCTTGGAAAATGATGAATTACACTGTCCAGCAATAGGGCCAGTCACAAACAAGCGCCAGAGGGCCTATGCTTCTTCCTTTGAGAAAAGCGACCGACATTCGGAGTTTGAGACCAGCCAAGTCTACAGAGTGAAAGTTTGCCTCAAGAAACCAAACCAAGCCACATATAGGGGCACACACTTTTAATCCTGGCACTTAGAAGACAGAGACAGGTGGATCTCTGTTAATTCCAGGCCAGCCAAACCTATACAGTAAGACCCTGTCTCAAAACAAACAAAAGTGTAGTCAGACTTTGGCTACTTTGTGGGTTCTTTTTTCTTCTACCCTTCTCCACCCCTTTTCTTTCACCCTTACAACCCCCTAACACTAGATATGAGGGGTAAGGGGGGTGATATTATTGTTAGGTTAATTCCTGCTGATCTTCCTTGTAAGGATATTTAATTTCTTCTTCTAGTTTCTTTTTTTGTACAACTACTTAACAAACTACAACCAACTAATAAATAACCAACCCACCAATGGGAATTTATCATTTATATACCCTCTGAAGAGTTGCCAGAATCCCAGATGTCACACAATTGCAGAAACAATTGTTGGCAAAATCACACCCCTGCTAGAGCACGAGACAAATCATAGTCAGCTGCTGTGGACAATCTGAAGCAGCCACATATCACACACTGGGATTAAAACAAAACCATATTTCCATAAAATTTCGATGCTTTTCAAAGGTACCAAAATTCTCACTACAAAGAAAGGAGGAAGGAAAGGAAAGGAAAGGAAAGGAAAGGAAAGGAAAGGAAAGGAAAGGAAAGGAAAGGAAAGGAAAGGAAAGGAAAGGAAAGGAAAGGAAAGGAAAGGAAGACTAACCAAACAAAAACCAAAAACGCATTACAGAAAATGCATCTGTAAGGTCCACGAAGACCCCACTCGAGTCCCAGGAGTTCGCGCACCTAAGGAATCACGAGAGACCATCTTGATGTAATATACATGAGGGAGGTTTATTCACGGAGCTCCGCAGGGTGACACCCACCCCATGCAAGAGGTGAAAGAGTCGACCACGAGGCTCGAGAACTAGAGGCTTATATAGTAAATGGGGTAAGGGGTTGGCGTGGTTTCACATGATTGGCTAGTTCAAACATCAGCAAGAGGCCCCTGAGTCAACAGAGGCCAGGCCAAATGGCCCATTACCTTCTTGCATACCTTTCCTATCTCTACGGTCAGTTCCGGAATGAATCAACACCTTTTATTGTGACTTGCCAGTGCCTGTCTCAGGCCTAGGTCTACAACCCTTAAATCCTCTTCAGCAAACGGTGTTTAAACTTTAGGCCTCATGTATTATTTTCTTTCACATCTGTACCCTTTCTTTCTGAGAGTTCTAATGACACAAACATTAAAAGAAAATTATATAATCATATATTCTGTGTATTAAACAAGGTACAAAACCCTCTAAAACACCTCTGACTTCTACTCTCTGGATGCTTTACTTCACTTTGTATTACAGGTATTTCTGTATGGACATTACCTTTCCTATTAGCTATAGTTTCCTTAAAGAGCTGGTGACCTTCTCAGTGCCTGAGGAATACTTTCACTTCCTGCAGTCTTTTCACTGGTGCTTTTCACATACTACACCCCCAATACTGGAAGCACTGGGGTTTGCTGAACATGCAGATTCATAGATGAAATCTGAGCGAGATCTGGCAAATTTGAGGTGGAACTCTGCAATCTGCTTTTCAAAAGATTCCAAGGTGATTTTTGACAATCTCCTGAGAACAGCTAGTCTAGAATTTCCTTTCTTTTATACAAACACGTTCGGGACAATACATCCTACACAAACCCACAGGGCTGATAAAACTTTACTGTGACGAATAAGAGCCAAGTATGTCAAGGACCTACTGTAAATTCTAAGAGCACCTATGTAAAGGGAAGTGAATGTAAACAGAGTCCTTCCAGTAAAGCCCTCAGTCAGAGGTGGTGGGGCTGCCCTCTCATGCACTCTGTCCATCCTGGGAATCCCAGGACATGAAGAGATCAGCACAGTCAACAGGGTACAAAGCCATAGAAAGAATGGGGAGCTCTAAACTTTACAATACTTTATTAAAGAGAAAGAAGTTAACTATAATGCATTTCTGAGAACTCCAATGTAATTTGAGGCAAGCCTTTAATATTGTGGTTTAAGATAATTACTTATACTACTTAGTTGTCTTACTTAAGCTTTCCATTGTTCCAGATAATGAGATTTAAAAGGAATATGCCAGTAAACGCTTTCCAGACTGTACGTGTAGCTCTACGTGACTGCTTTACCCAATGACTTTGACCTAAGTATATAGATCCAGTATGTAAAGCTGCCAGTTAATATGACCTCCAGAACCAGATGACTAGAGATGGTGCCCAACTCTAGTGCCCCCGTGCAACTCTGAGTCAGTGCTTCAGCTTTGTTCCAATTTCCTCATTGCAACATGAGAATAATAATTATGCCTGTCTCCTAGAGTTCCTGTGAACACAAACTGTACAGTCACTTACTCTGTCTTTATAAATGCCCATCATCATCGCCACCATCAAAGACCAGATTCTCTACCGAAAGAATCAAAGACTACAAGAGCCCAGTCATAATAATCTAGTTTACAATTAAATCAGTAATAAATTTGTAAAGAAAGAAATTTAGAGATTCAATAATTTGCTTAGATTTACGTCTTATTCACTGTAATCATATAAACACACCCTTCTTAAAATATAACAATATTAGGGGATTAGTCAACCAATTTTTGGTTGGATTTGAGACTTATTCCAGAGGGGAAACATACATTTAGTACTGTAAATCTTACCAAGAAACCATGGTTGGGAGCTCATCAGCCCCAAGGTGAAACTACTACAATTATTTTACTAAATAGACATAGATCACACTGCCATCTAAACTGCCATCTAAACTTGTATATCTACACCCATAGCTTCTAGGACTCATGAGATAAATCCTTTGAGCAGGTAATAAGTGAATTTGAAATGTGCAGCCACAAGTGGGATGTTAATATTACACGTCTCTCCCCAAAGCTCAAGGACCATTGTGGAAGAGGGACAGTGACTGTAGGAGTCAGCAAGCCGGGGGTGGGGGTGGGGGCTGGTGGGGGGGAGGAGACACTGTCCTTTGGACAGGACAGTCCCACTGTACTCATGAACTAAGCAGCTGGAGCTACCTGGACAAGATCCCATCAGTCAACACTCCAGCATGGAGGGGGAAGAGAATTAAGGGTATGGGGAGCAGGATAAAGAGAGGGGAATTGTAAGAAATAGGGGTTATGCTTGTTTGTTTAACATTTAAGGTAGTTAGCGTGACAAGGACTCTTATTTTCAGCACCTTCTTTTCCCTTTGCATCAGATCATAGATGGAGAAACCAAAGTATTCCATGACAAAACCAAATTCACACACTATCTTTCCATGAATCCAGCCCTTCAAAGGATAATAAAGGGAAAACTCCAACACAAGGAGGGAAATGACACCCTAGAAAAAGCAAGAAAGTAATCCTTCAACAAACCTAAAAGAGGATAGCAGCAAGAACAGAATCCCAACTTTAATAACAAAAATAACAAGAAGCAACAATTACTTTCCCTTAATATCTCTTAATATCAATGAACTCAATTCCCCAATAAAAAGACATAGACTAACAGACTGGCTACACAAACAGGATGCAACATTTTGCTGCTTACAGGAAACCCACCTCAGGGAAAAAGACAGACACTAACTACCTCAGAGTAAAGGGCTGGAAAACAATTTTCCAAGCAAATGGTCCAAAGAAACAAGCTGGAGTAGTCATTCTAATATCGAATAAAATCGACTTCCAACCTAAAGTTATGAAAAAAGACAAGGAAGAGCACTTCATACTCATCAAAGGTAAAATCTTCCAAGATGAACTGTCAATCCTGAATATCTATGCTCCAAATGCAAGGGCAGCCACATTCATTAAAGAAACTTAAGTAAAGCTCAAAGCACATACTGCACCACACACAGAAATAGTGGGATACTTTAACACCCCACTCTCATCAATAGACAGATCCTGGAAACAGAAACTAAACAGAAACACATTGAAACTAACAGAAGTTATGAAACAAATGGATTTAACAGATATCTACAGAACATTTTATCCTAAAACAGAAGGATACACCTTCTTCTCAGGACCTCATGGTACCTTCTCCAAAATTGACCATATAATCAGTCACAAAACAGGCCTCAACGGAAACAAAAATATTGATATTATCCCATGCATCCTATCAGATCACCACGGACTAAGGCTAACCTTCAATATCAACATAAATAATAGAAAGCCAATGTTGACGTGGAAGCTGAATAACACTCTACTCAATGATATCTTGGTCAAGGAAGAAAGAAATAAATTAAAGACTTTTTAGAGTTTAATGAAAGTGAAGCCACAAAATACCCAAACTTATGGGACACAATGAAAGAAGTCCTAAGAGGAAAACTCATAGCTCTGAGAGCCGCAAAACAAAACAAAACATAACAAAAACCTCGAGCTAGCACACACTAGCAGCTTGACAGCACACCTAAAAGCTCTAGAACAAAAGGAAGCAAATTCACCCAAGAGGAATAGTCGGCAGGAAATAATCAAACGCAGGGCTGAAATCAACCAAGTAGAAACAAAACTATTCAAAGAATCAACCAAACCATGAGCTGGTTCTTTGAGAAAATCAACAAGATAGATAAGCCCTTAGCCATACTAACTAGAGGGCACAGGGACAGTATCCTAATTACCAAAATCAGAAATGAAAAAGGAGACATAACAACAGATCCTGAGGAAATCTAAAACATCATCAGATCCTACTACAAAAGGCTATACTCAACAAAACTGGAAAACCTGAATGAAATGGACAACTTCCTAGACAGATACCAGGAATCAGATCAGATTAATGACAGCCTCATGTCCCCTAAAGAAATAGAAGCAGTCATCAATAGTCTCCCAATCAAAAAAAGCCCAGAAGATAGGTTTAGTGCAGAATTCTATCAGACCTTCAAAGAAGACCTAATTCCAGTTCTTCTCAGACTATTTTACAAAATAGAAACAGAAGGCACTCTACCCAATTCATTCTATGAAGCCACAATTACTCTGATACCTAAACCACACAAAGACCCAACAAAGAAAAAGAACTTCAGACAAATTTCCCTTATGAATGTCGATTCAAAAATACTCAAAAAATTCTCGCAAACTGAATCCAAGAACACATCAAAATGATCATCCATCATGATCAAGTAGGCTTCATCCCAGGGATGCAGGGATGGTTTAATATAAGGAAATTCATCAACGTAATCCACTATATAAACAAACTCAAAGACAAAAAACACATGATCATCTCATTAGATGCCAAGAAAGCATTTGACAAAATCCAACATGCATTCATGATAAAAGTCTTGGAAAGATCAGGAATTCAAGGCCCATACCTAAACATAATAAAAGCAATATACAGCAAACCAGTAACCAATATCAAACTAAATGGAGAGAAACATGAAGCAATCTCACTAAAATCAGGGACTAGACAAGGCTGCCCACTTTCTCCCTACCTATTCAATATAGTACTTAGAGTCCAAGCTAGAGAAATTAGACAACAAAAGGAGATCAAGGGGATACAAATTAGAAAGGAAGAAGTCAAAATATCATTATTTGCAGATGATATGATAGTATATATAAGTGACCCTACAAATTCTAGCAAAGAATTCCTAAACCTGATAAACAGCTTCAGTGCAGTAGCTGGATATAAAATTAACTCTTAAACAAATCAGTGGCCTTTCTCTACCCAAAGGATAAACTGGCTGAAAAAGAAATTAGGGAAACAACACCCTTCACAATATTCACAAATAATATAAAATACCTGGGTATGACTCTAACTAAGGAAGTGAAAGATCTGTATGATAAGAACTTCAAGTCTCTGAAGAAAGAAATTGAAGAAGATCTCAGAAGATGGAAAGATCTCCCATACTCATGGATTGGCAGGATTAATATAGTAAAAATGGCTATCTTGCCAAAAGCAATCTATAGATTCAATGCAATTCCCATCAAAATTTCAACTCAATTCTTCACTGAGTTAGAAAAGGCAATTTGCAAATTCTTCTGGAATAACAAAAAACCTAGGATAGCAAAAACTATTCTTAACAATAAAAGAACCTCTGTTGGAATCACCATGCCTGACCTCAAGCTGTACTACAGAGCAATTGTGATAAAAAGAACTGCATGGTACTGGTACAGCGACATACAGGTAGATCAATGGAATAGAACTGAAGACCCAGAAATGAATCTACATACCTATGGTCACTTGATCTTTGACAAGGGAGCTAAAACCATCAAGTGGAGAAAGGACAGCATTTTCAACAAATGGTGCTGGCACAACTGGCAGTTATCATGTAGAAGAATGCGAATTGATCCATTCTATCTCCTTGTACAAAGCTCAAGTCTAAGTGGATCAAGGAACTCCACATAAAACCAGAGACTCTGAAACTTACAGAGGAGAAAGTGGGGAAAAGCCATGAAGATATGGACACTGGGGAAAAATTCCTGAACAGAACAGCAAGGGCTTGTGCTGTAAGACTGAGTGAGAATGGACAAATGGGACCTCATGAAATTGCAAAGGTGCTGTAAGGCAAAAGACACTGTCAACAAGACAAAAAGGCCACCAGCAGATTGGGAAAGTATCTTTACCAATCCTAAATCTGATAGGGGACTAATATCCAATGTATACAAAGTGCTCAAGAAGTAGGACTCCAGAAAATCAAAAAATCCCATTAAAAATGGGGTACAGAGCTAAACAAAGAATTCTCAACTGAGGAATACCGAAGGGCTGAGAAGCACCTGAAAAAAATGTTCAATGTCCTTAATCATCAGGGAAATGCAAATCAAAACAACATTGAGATTCCACCTTACACCAGACACAATGGCTAAGATCAAAAATCCAGGTGATAGCAGAATCTGGTGAGGATGTGGAGAAAGAGGAACACTCCTCCATTGCTGGTGGGATTGCAAGCTGGTTCAAACACTCTGGAAATCAGTTTGACTGTTCCTCAGAAAATTAGACATAGTACTACCGGAAGAGCCAGTAATACCTCTCCTGGGCATATACCCAGAAGATGTTCCAAACTGTAATAAGGACACATGCTCCACTATGTTCATAGCAGCCTTATTTTTAATAACCAGAAGCTGGAAAGAACCCAGATGTCCCTCAACAGAAGAATGGATACAGAAAATGTGGTACATTTATACAATGGAGTACTACTCAGCTATTAAATAATGAATTTATGAAATTCTTAGGCAAATGGATGCATCTGCAGAATATCATACTGAGTGAGGTAACCCAATTACAAAAGAATACACATGATATGCATTCACTGATAAGGGGACATTAGCCCAGAAATTTAGAATAATCAAGATACAATTTGCAAAACACATGAAACTCAAGAAGAAGGAAGACCAACAACGGGTGGATACTTCATTCCTTCTTAGAATGGGGAACAAAATACCCATGGATGGAGTTACAGAGACAAAGTTTGGAGCAGATCCTGAATGAATGACCATCCAAAGACTGCCCCACTTGGGAATCCACCCCATAAACAACCACCAAACTCAGATACTAGGCAGATGTCAACAAGACCCTGCTGACAGGAGCCTGATATAGCTGTCTCCTGTGAGACTCTGCCAGTGCCTGGCAAATACAGAAGTGGATGCTCACAGTCATCCATTAGATGGAGTACAAGATCTCCAATGAAGGAGCCAGAGAAATACCCAGGGAGCTGAAGGGGAATGAATAGAAGGAACATCAATATGAACTAACCAGTACCCTCAGAGCTCCTTGGAACTATACCACCAATCAAAGAAAACACATGGTGGGACTCATGGCTCTAGCTGAATATGTAGCAGAGGATGGTCTAGTCGGTCATCAATGGGAGGAGAGGCCCTAGGTCCTGTGAAGGCTCTATGTCCCAGTATAGGGGAATGCCAGGACCAGCAATGGGATTGGGTGGGTTGGAGAGCAGGGGGAGGGGGGGAGTGGATAGGGGATTTTCAGAGGGGAAACTAGGAAAGGAGATAACATTTGAAATATAAATAAAAGAATATACCTAATAAAAATATATATCTAAAATATTATAAACATCTTCATAATATTTAGACTTAACCCTTGATCGCTCTTCCCCTTACTTTTTTTTGTTCTACTAAACTTGAATAAAATATAAATACCCACTTTTAACTTTAAAAAAATATAAAAAAATAAAAATAAAAATTTCTTTCAACATGAATGCTGGAGTTTGAGAATAAAGCTAACACTGAACAAACACAAGTATACCTCAAAGAAGGCACACTGAACAGCTCACATCCCCAACAGCAGTCACAACAGAGCAGAAACAAGCACAAGATGTAAAGCAAAGGGCCAAAGTGGCCCACCTGCTCTGATGCTTTGCAACAGTGGCTTGAGGAAGAATATGGGGTGGGTAGAGAAGTCTTCCTCACCTCTGACCACCCTTGCTTCTTAAGTCTTGACAGAGATCTAGCTGAGCCTTTTGTGAATCTGCTTGGAATTTAGCACACAGAAACTCTTGTGAGAGTGGGGTATTTATCCCATAGGTTCATTATTAGTTTTCCCAAAGAATCTTTTACTCAGTATTTTTTCAAATTAGCTATAGAACTGAAGCTCCCTTATGATTTTATAGACTCAAACCTCTTTTTTATCTCCTTGCTAAATTTAAGTGGTCCCCACCTGTGGGTCCTGACTGACTAAGTACCACAGGGTTCCCAGGCCATCAGAAAAGGCAGAGATTTACATCACAAATCATAACAGTACGAAAATTACAGTTATGGAATAGCAACAAAAATAATGTCACAGTTTGGGGGCACCACAGCATGAGGAACTGTACTAAGGAGTCCCAGCGTGGTTCAGGCTGAACATCTCTGGTATAATCTAAGGACTCAGGGGCACTTAGATGATGGCCTTGAAGGACAAACTTAGCTACTGGAAGAACTTTTCTCAAAATCAAATAACAAACCCTAAAAACACAAGGCCCCAAACATACTTGTGAGTGTGGTTCCACCTTACAGCATGACTTAGCCATCACTGACTACAGCTGTATCTCCAACAGTCACAATGAAAATCAGAGTTGCAGGACTTGAGTGATGGAGGGAGGGAGGGAGAGAGCATAACTCAGCCTGCTGCCTGTGGATCTACGTCACTGTTCTCTGCTGCAAACTCGCTTACTTTCAAGTATTAACCTGAATTACATTGTTAAAACACTATATTGCTTAATTTGTTTTAATTAATAAAAAAAAGCTCCAGATGCCAGTGTGACAGAAATGTTATATTCTGCATTAGAACCACAGGCCAACACTGACTACAGGCAAACGGTGACTCCAGTGAGAACACTCTTAACTCAGCAGCTCCGTTTACAGGGGCTTTCTCTTTTAACTTCAAGTGCTTCTTCAGCGGGCTCCTGAACTCACTCTACACAGATGAAGGCTCAGCCTTGCCTCCCTCTGCATTCCAACTGCACTTCTCACACCACTCTCTGCCCTTCCTGCCTGTGTGTCTGCGGAGCACAAGGGCAACTACATCTGGCTTTATATTTCTGCATTAAGAGCATGGCTTAAGGAAAAGATGGCTCAGTGGTTAAGAACACTGGCTTCTAGAGGATCCGGGTTCAGTTCCCAGCACCCACATGGCAGCTCACACTGTCTGCTAACTCCAGTTCCAGGAAATCTGACACCCTCACACCAATGCACCTAGAATTAAAATTAAACAATTTAAAAAAAAACAACCCATAGTTTAACGGCTTTCCTCTGAAGGGGACATTCTTTCCCATACCAATTAGTACCTGCTACTGCTGGCTCTCACCTGCTTACAGTGTTAGATCCCTCTGATGCTCTTCAATATAAACACAGGAGATGACACAAAGTCAACACACCTCACTATCCAGAGACAAAACTGCAAGGACAATTAGCTGTCCCTCCAATCACAGCTCTTTGAGGCTTTAAAGCAATCTGAACTCGTTAGCCATGTAAGTTTTTAACTCAGCTACACAAAACCTTTCGACTTCTTGTCACTTTCTCAGAGTTCCTTAAAGTTTTCAGACTATTGGAATAAAATTCTCTTTTGCCAATAGAAAAAACTGTACATGTTTCTAACTGCTGAGTTAATACCAATTCTCGGCCATGCTGATCTCATCTAGTCCTCTCTCTCTCTCTCTCTCTCCTGTGTGTGTGTGTCTCCCTCTCTCTCTCTCTCTCTCTCTCTCTCTCTCTCTCTCTCTCTCTCTCTCGTGTGTGTGTGTGTGTGTGTGTGTGTGTGTGTGTGTGTGTGTGTGTCTGTGCATGCGTGCCTATCACCTAGGCCCACATCATAAGTGCCCACGATGGCCACTGGAGCCCTGCAGGACCACGGCCCCGGGGAAGAACACTGTCCACCGGAGCCCTGCAGTACCACAGCCCCGGGGAAGAACACTGTCCACCGGGGCCCTGCAGTACCGTGGCCCCGGGGAAGAACACTGTCCACTGGAGCCCTGCAGTACCACAGCCCCGGGGAAGAGCACTGTCCACTGGAGCCCTGCAGTACCGTGGCCCCGGGGAAGAACACTGTCCACTGGAGCCCTGCAGTACCGTGGCCCCGGGGAAGGACACTGTCCACTGGAGCCCTGCAGTACCACGGCCCCGGGGAAGGACACTGTCCACTGGAGCCCTGCAGTACTGTGGTCCCGGGGAAGAGCACTGTCCACTGGAGCCCTGCAGTACCACGGCCCCGGGGAAGAGCACTGTCCACTGGAGCCCTGCAGTACCGTGGCCCCGGGGAAGAGCACTGTCCACTGGAGCCCTGCAGTACCGTGGCCCCGGGGAAGAGCACTGTCCACTGGAGCCCTGCAGTACCACGGCCCCGAGGAAGAGCACTGTCCACTGCGTTTCCTGAAAAATGATTCTTGGTGTTTGCTGTCCTAACAAGAAGGCATGATCTTATTTTTCATAAAAATCAAAGTTTTTAAAATCATGTCTGGCTAATAGTTTGAGCATGAAAAAGTTTTGTTTCTTATTTAAGCACTGATTCATTTTTTGAAATTTGAAAATAGAATTATACACAGCTTCAAACCAGGCAGAATGCCTTCTGCAGTTACCAAATAAGATATGCCAAAAAATAAAGGAAAAGCTTATGACCTAACAAATCACATCAATTCTATTTTTATTTAAAAAAAACTAAAAATTTGTTGCTGATCAGAATATAAAAATATACATATGAAGGAATTTTTAAAATGTAAATGAAATTTGAAGGTTCATGATTCCAAAAAATGCAAATGACTAAACTTGGGATCAAATCTGGCATCTCAAATCAAGGAGTGTATGGGGAGGACCCATGGCTCCAATACACAGGTAGCAGAGGATGGCCTGGTCTGACATCAATGGGAGAGGAGAGGCCCTTGGTCCTGTGGAGGTAAGATGCCCCAGTGTAGGGGGGACATCACAAATAAATCGTATGAAGACATCACAACACAAATATTCAAGTGGAAGCAGCTACTGTAAAATTCATTGCATTAGGGGGCTGGTGAAATGGCTCAGCGGGTAAGAGCACCCGACTGTTCTTCCGAAGGTGATAAGTTCAAATCCCAGCAACCACATGGTGGCTCACAACCATCTGTAACAAGATCTGGCTCCTTCTTCTGGAGTGTCTGAGGACAGCTACAGTGTACTTACATATAATAAAATAAATCTTTAAAAAAAATTTATTGCATTAATACTGCTATGCAAAGCATAAGATGCTCTAGAGCCTTTAAAATAAAAAATAAAGTAGGAGGTCCAGACAACTAAAGGGTAATTTCCAATGTGGTTTCTTAGATACCAGAATATGGCACCAATGGACAAGCACAGAAGCAATCTTAAAAACTGTTAAGTGATGAGAACAAAAGGTGTGGGAAGTTTCTCTGAGTTCAAGAATCTGCAGCTGATAAACAGAAACAATACAGTCCAGAGACTTCTAAAGCACAGGACCAGGCTGCTGCTGCACAGGAGCCAGACTCAGGCGGGAAACAAGGAATTCCCTGGGAGCTGTCATTATTTTCACAGCTATCACTTGGACACGGTGGAACATTTCAGATCAGAAGTTTGACACTAGTTTGGACACACAATCGGTAAGACCAAACTACCAAATTTAGAGTGACAAGCAAACACTTAGGACAGGGACCAAGTGCGACTTCTCCATCAAAATCAATGGGTACAGGTGGAGTTTATGCACACATGTTCAGGGCAATGGTTCATATCGGAAGACAGTCAGTCTCTGAGTGTTGCAACTGAACTCTAAGTGATTCATGGTGTAATCTTACTTAGTTCATGCTTTATTTTTTCTAACAAGCAACATGCTATTTATGTAGGTCAGTATGAGAACTGAACGTTTTAAATATCAAATGAGAGGTACAAAACTTTTTCCATTATGAAAACTAGAGATTAGTATTTACATTAATCTAAACAAAAGGCTGAATCCTCTTAGCTTGGATCTAAGGTTTACTTCAGTTGAGGCTGTTTTCATGCCCATAAGAAATGAGGTTTTTGAGTGGTGAGGCCTGGCGGGGGTGTAATAGGGCATCTTCTTGGAGACAGGGGGGCGGGGGGAGAATGGGATGAGGAACTGTGGGAGGGCGGACTGGGAGGGGGACAATGACTGGACTTTAAAAAGAATAAAAGTAATAATAAAAAAAAACAAGATAAAAAAGATCTTTGCAGCCACTTACACAGCGCTCCAGAACCAGCACTCTCTAGTACATATAAGGGTTGGATCTTATTTTGATTATCTCATCCCTACAACACTCTAAAGGCACCTAAGTTTTTCTTTTACAGTTGTTTCTTTTCTGTGTGTACATGCACACATGTAGACATTAGAGGATACCTACACACATCATGGCTGACCCATCCTATCTGCCTAAGAATACTTTTTTACGGTAAAAGTGGTTTCCAGATTTCTACCTAACTCTGTACTTTTAAAGTGAACATCAGTTGGAGTTTATTAAGAAAACGTTCTACTATGCATTTAAGTAATGTTGTGGTGAGAGGAGGGGGGAAGCTAAAGAAAAGGAGAGTTTTACCCATCATGGCAAGGGTGGGTGGGTATGGAGTCTTAAGAGACAGCGTCACATTTATGTCTTAACCATAGCCATATACACACTGTGGCTTTTGAACTGACATTGTTCAGAGGGTTTAAAATACTACAGTCAAAGAGAAAAGCTTTAAATGTATACTCATTGTTAGTTTGGTTTTTGTCTCTGTAAATGAGTTGCTTATTTAATAAGCTTTGTTGAGGTGGGAGCACCAATAGGAAACAGAGGCAGGATAGGGAAGTAGAGAAGCAGAGGGGCAGAAGTGTCCCTTGTCACACTCACCAGGGTGATGCTAGATTGCAGTTAAGAAACTCTCTCCCTTCCCTCACAGACTTACAGCCAGCTTTTGGCAAGAGCTAGTAACAACACCTTTGACCCTTTCTGATGTTTGCCCTCCAAATTCCTAACAGTCCAGCACCTGCACTTTATTGGAACTAGAGAACCAGAAAGCACTGTCTGGGGTGTAACTTTAAAGTAGAGTGCTTCTCTAGGTAGGCAAACCGTCAGCACTCTCCCTTGGTATGTAACTGGGGAAGAAACCTGAAGAACTCAAACACACATACTTTCCTACCACTATGCTACTCAATACTAGGTTCACGTCCCAGGGGCACTTCTGAACTACTGTACTACACACCACTATCACAGTAGGCATCCAATCAGAATTCGTAGATTACAGTAAGAAGCCACTTTCAAAGGCCATCACAAACAGCTGCAACTTATTCTACAGAGGGGCGTGTGTGTGTGTGTGTGTGTGTGTGTGTGTGAACACAAGCATGCACTCGGAGGCCCTCGGTGGTGTCATTGGGTGGTATCACTCCACCACCTGTCCTTGTACTCTCATCTTGACTTTAGTCTCAAAGCCCAAGGAGCAACCTAGAGTTGATGTGTGCGGTTTAGTATAGAGGTAGAGTTTTCTCAAGGAATGAGGAGCGCGCGTGGTTACAGAGTGACTAGGGCCTTACACTCAGCTTCTATCTGAGGCAAGAAGGCAGTTCTGGGTAGATTACTATTTCCAGGGTGAAGTGCTAAGAGCACATAATACTGGCAGGAGTCAAGTATCCTTGAAATAAAGATCAAAGTGACAACTATACTCAGTTTCTGAACAAAATCACATTAAATTATGATTTAAAATAGAAAATAAGAGGGCTCTGATTTTATCTCAATGGAAACAGGAGGCGCTAACACAATTCTCTTAGGATTAGACAATGATATTATATTAAGCCATTTATTATCTATAAACAACATTCAAATCATAAAGTTCTAACTGAAGTGTATTTGGTATATTTTGACAAATATAATGGTCTCAACAATTTTTCAGGCTCTTAAAATAAAGCAAAATAGGGTAGAAGAGTGACTTAATTAATTTTCTTTCCTTGCCACCCAAAGCACTCAGCTCTCACTTATTTACTTATTTAATGTATTTAGGACAAAGGATAGCCTGTGGAGGCCAATTCTCTTCTTGTGGGTTCTGGGGATGAAACCTGGTTTTCAGGCTTGGCAGTAAGTGTCTGTGGGGACACTCCACAAGTCCCCACATAACTGTAAAACAATGGTGCCTATTAATTGCTTGAGAACTACATACAATGTACTTGGTCATACTCAAGCCTCCCTTTCCCCCTCAGCTTCACGCTTCCTATTGGCTGCTGCTGTTGCTGTTGTTGTTAATTACTGAGTCCAGCTTGGGAAACACTAACTTTTAGAGATCTATTTCTTTATTTTGTATATGTGAGTACACTGTCACTCTCTTCAGACACACCAGAAGAGGGCATCAGATCCCATTACAGACGGTTGTGAGCCACCATGTGGTTGCTGGGATTTGAACCCAGGCCCTCTGCAAGAGCAGTCAGTGCTCTTAACTGTTGAGCCATCTCTCCAGCCCCTGAAATACTAACTTTAATAAGCACTCATTAACCCCTATCAAATTCTATTTTCTAGAGTTATCTGCAGTTATAAATGGACTTCTTAAGTCAGGCCCTACAAAATAAAAAAGGTTTCAGTATCCTAGAGAATTATTCACTTGCCAGGAAGAGACCGATGAAGGAAGGGCAGTCTTCTGCTCAGAAGGCACATGCTATACAACAGGACTAGGTGTGTACTGTCTAGAAATGACACCAGGATGACTATGGTCCTTTTATATAAGCAGTTCTATGATCATCACGTAACCTGGATAAAGCATTTCTCTCCACTATCTTCACTGTAAAATGGGAATCACAACCCCTACATCACAGGACACTAAGGAGGTTGAAGGAGCCAAGGAGCACAAAAGAGAGTCCAGCCAGATGGCAATGACACCAAAGAATGACTCAAGTGCAGTGCTACCTACTTCTGTTCTCAAGGAGAGAAGGCCAAACCTTTCATAGGGCTAGGTTACTTGGCAAGAAGGTTGTCTCTTGTTGAGACTAGATGGTATTTGACAAGAATGTTTTCAAGAATTTTGTATGCAAATAATTTGAGGGTTTTTTTTTGGATCTGGGGTCCGATTGTGTCACCTACGCTGGCCTCAGATTCCTAGAAGCTTACATTCTGAGGCATCAATCAGCTGAGGGCCTCTATTCTGCAGGAGAGCAAGAGCAACTGGATTTCTGGAGAAGAATGTTTCTAGTCCACAGGAACGCTTGACTCTCAGCAGGATCCAGGTAGCTGTGGCTGTAGCAACAGTCCACGAGTCCTTACAGAGAACATTTCATGTCTCTGCCTTCTTTTATATGGACATCGATCCCATAGGATTGGGGCTCAAGATCTAACCTTACAGCCCTACTTCCTACTGGAGGTGTGGGATTCTAGATATGAATTTAATTGAGGAAGGCTACAATGCAGTCTATAACATAGTATGATTGTCATATGAATTCTAATGATTGTGTGAGTATATATATCTTGTTTTATATCTATCTTTATCTGCTCAGGAGATGAAGAATAAAGCTGTGATCCTAAGAGTAATCTGAGTATGATGGCAAGTCTGTAATCCCAGTTCTTGCTTGGGAGATAGAGGGAAGTCTGTAGCCTGTATTTGAGTACAGAAGACTTGTCTGTCTATAAATAAATAAAAACAAAAACCTTCAAAGCTATTCCTCTGTACATATATGAAACACATATGTCAAAATGCTAGCACTCAAGTGGTAGAGGCAGGAGGATCACCGCAAGTTCAAGGCTAACCTGATCTACATAGTGAATTTCAGGCCATCCAGGACTATACAGCAAGAACATATAAATAAAACAAAACAAAGCACATCACAACAGCAAAAAAAAAAAATAGCTGAACATGGCAATTCATGCCTGTAGTATCAGTCCTAGAGAGGCTGAGGCAGAAGTTTCACAGGATATTTGAGGCAATTCTGGCTACATACTAAATTCCAGGCTCATGTAGCCTATAGAACCAGCCTGTTTCTACTCCCTACCCTCACAGCCCCGGCAAAAACAAAAAAAGGAGTCTAGCAACCACAGAGGAAAGCACTGTGACACAGATGATCTAAACAGAAAACACTGCACATATTCATAAAGAATGTACAAAGTGTAATCACAGCATGCCATATTAGAGGTAGGCACACATGTAATGGGTTCCCTTAGTGTAGAAATTCAAGAACTCTAAGAAGCCCGGCTGACATTTATGCTGCTTTTATAGATTGAGTGGAACTCACCCAGGAAAACAAAAAGAAAACTCAGACTCACTCATATGCCAGTCTCTGTGAGAGCAAGTCATGGTCCTCCAACCATAGCCTGAAGACAGCTCTTCATGTACTGAGTGCAGAAATAATTATTGTTTGCATGGCCCATTTAGCCATTAAAGGAGGACTTCTCTGAGATAGGCTCCCATTATTGTCTTGAACTGCTATTTAAATCTTTTGTTAGCAACAACTTTTAATGAGTACATTCCTTGTTTACTAACTGTAGGTCTCCTTGTGGCAATATTTGGTGAATTCTTCAATGGAGAAGGAACTCAGTAAATGAATGTTGTTTTGATTTGATGAAATTAGAAGCTATAAAAGAGAGTATTTAGATGTGAGAACAGGAGGAGCCTTATACCCTGGTTGTAACTTCTCACTGTTTTTACTGGTTCCCTCTTCTGAATCTCATCCCCTGTTAAAACAGTTGACTTGCATCTGACTCTTACAAGGCTTAAACTCTCTTTATAAATCCAACCTTCAATCCAGCAAACCAATCTAATTAGAGGTGATCTTAGAGTTCCCAGTCTCTATTACTTTTTATAGTCTCCTGTCTCTTCCTGTTTGAATTTTATGTAAGCATTTAAAAGGCCATAAAAATTTATTCAACAATACACATAACTCCAAAAGGGGAATAATTCAAAAGACATTTAATTATCAATCCCCAAAGTTTGCACATTAACCTTAAAATATAGTTAACAAATAAGTTGCCATCTGGTAATCAAACACTCTGGGAGAGACCGGGGCTAATGAAAGAGTTCTCTCACCTTTGCTCTTAGTGACTAGGTCATACATGTGGTCTGCATGTTTCACAAGTTAATATTTAAACAGAAACACTATACATGCAAATAAAGAACCTCCAGAATGTAACACACGTGTTCATGTAACTTTGTAACCAAGTTTTATGTTAAAACAAGAGGCTAAGGAGGAACAGCTCGGCTTTAATGCTCTGTGACAACTCCAGAGACATTAGCAATTATCAAGGAAAAAGGAAAAGCATCTCCATTCATAAAGGAGTTATAGCTCTAACTCTACAGTCACAAACCCCTCTGTCAAATTGATTATATCAATGGGTTGTTAAAAACCCATGCTTACAGAAGTCCTCTGACATCCATGCCCAGGATGGGCTCTGTGACGGCAACTACGCCAACTCTACCTTTTTAACAGTTTGCCAAGATGAGGGTGTTATTAGCCAGGCTTGGCTGGAACAATCCATCGCTCACAAAGCTACTTTAATGTACTGTCTCTATTGAAGATCACAGTAATCCAACAGTAGCCTGTGACACTCTCCCACCACAGGCCACACTTTGTTTCTAACAAAGAAGCCTCACACACTACCCCTGCAGGAGCCGACCCTGACCAGGGCTATGTGACTGCCAAGGGGACATCTGTGAGTGCCACCGTACAGAAAACTGGTTCTTTTCTTCTCTCTTCCGTTTTTATTTTCCAGACAATAAACTGTGTGAGTGCTTGGTGAGGAGAGGAGCTTTCCTGCCCTTCCTCTTCCCTTTTGTCTGTCTATCCATTGGACACACAGTCAACTACATCTGCCACCCACCAATCCACGTCCAGACCGAGAAACACAGGCCAGGTTGGTTTCTGACCTCATAACAACTTTTACAGTTAAGTTCAGCTAAAGAATGCTGACTTTAAAGACAAAGATAACAAAAACATATTAACAAAAAGAAGCTAATTCTGAGAATATTGTAGAACTTCATTTATATCTATTGAGTGAAAAATCCAGATAAAACAAGTAAAAAAAAAAAAAAAGACAATATACTCTCAAGAGGAAAAACCCTGCAAATTATGTTTCTCTGAAGAATATATACAATGTGAGCTAATGTTTCATAATAAAATCTCATTTTGGTATTTGAACCAAGAGGCTTTTCTGTTCTGTTGACTCTACCTCAGATTACTCACTCAGCTTAACATAGAGTAACTCAAGGCACAAGAAGCAAATGACTGACGACCTGACTAGGCTGCCCCTAGGCCTGCTGAATGAAAAGGGGAATTCAAATGTGTAATAAAAATGTGCACCATATAGCCTGTTACATTCAAAAAGTAGCTGATAAAACATTCTTTATGAGATCAACTCATTTGAAAAATAATATATGCTGGCTTAGAAAAAAAACCAAACAGAATTATTTCATGGTTGTGTGACAACACATTCTCTGTAATAAATATGTTCTTGGGGAAAAAAATCTCATTATTGCCTCTTAGTACATATGACAAAATTAAATTTATTATCACCAAAGAAATACAGGATGAATCATTTCTTGTGTGACTCTCAGCTCTTGAACCTTGTTCCCTTAAAGCTATGTGAATTCCGCTGGAAGGCTGTGTGACGGAGGACAGGAACACCTGCTCAGGAGGGAGGAGGGGTTGTGAGCAGAGACTCTTGTGTTTATAATGTAGACAATTATGGCTTAAAAAATTTACTGAAGTTATAGTTGTAGCTAATTCATACTGATTTTCACAGCCTGGAAAAAATAAACAGACTGTGAATTTTAAGTATTTTATTTTGAATATTAACATAGATATTAGTTCAGAGTATTACCAAATAACTACAATGTATATAACTGAACTTTTAAAAAAGTATCTGCCCCTGGCAGATACAAAATATATGGAAAACAAGTTTTTAAATATTCTTTAAATCAAAGTCAGTGCAGACAGAATATTTCGTTTTACGTTTTACAGGTTGGCACTAGCTAGTACTACCAACCACATATTAAAAAGAACAATGGAATGGATAAGGTTAGTACCTTGTGATCTGATGACTGTGCAGTTAACGTATCTGTGTTTATATGGCTGTGTCACACACATGGCTTGTCCTTATGTGTTCTCTCGTTTACTCTCACACCATCTGACAGGTAGATTTTACTATTACTGCACTGCAAGGAAAAACCTCCTCCAAGCCATCGAGCTGGGAAATCAGAGCCTGCATGGATTGCGGTCTGTGCCCTTTCCCTAGGTCCCGAGTAAAGAAAGGTAGGTGACAACTGCGGACATCAAAGCTACCTTCAGGCAGGCAGCTGTGGCAGTGAGTACCCTAAGATAAAGCCCCCCTGCCCCCGCGTCCCCCCATTCTCCCGCCAGTGGGTTTGCTCCCTTCCAGCCAATAGTCCTGGCAACTGCACCTGCTTTAAAAAGTTAAGCACCTTGTAACATAAGACAATTTATAGATTACCAACAATTTCATTGTAAATCCATCAAAAGTTCATTATCCTGCCTTTGTATGACCTTATCAATTTCTAGAAAAGCTGAACCACCAGTTCAGCGATAGAAAGGAGTTTTCTATGGAAGGAATATTGATTAATCAAACAAGAAAAAAAATTAATGGGCTGGCGAGATGGCTCAGTGGGTAAGAGCACTGACTGTTCTTCTGAAGGTCATAAGTTCAAATCCCAGCAACCACATGGTGGCTCACAACCATCAGTAATGAGATCTGATGTCTTTTTCTGGTGCGTCTGAAGTCAGCTACAGTGTACTTATGTATAATAATAAATAAATCTTTGGGCCGGAGCAGTCAGGAACTAAGAGAGTGGAGTTGACCAGAGCAAGCAGAGGTCCTAAAGAAAATTCAATTCCCAACAACCACATGAAGGTTCACAACCATCTGTACAGCTATGATATACTCACATACATAAAAATAAATGTTTTTTTAAAAATTAATTTTATAAAAATTTGCCAATATTTGTTGACTACAGCCACATTTGACATATTGTATAACTGGCTGTTTCTTGGTGCTCAGCTGGCTGTGGGAAGTGGCTGGCATTAATTTCTGCTTAGATTCCTAACTCCTACCATCAAGGTTCAAGGGATGTTCATTGAAGTATCAGGGTAGAGGTTCTATGCAGAAAGACCTAGATATAATATACTCAGCATGCCATGATACCTTCTTCTGGCTATTTGCACATAACTGCACTTTAAGCTCCGATGTACTAGGAATGTACTAACAGCAAATCAACCTCGTCTCGATGATTATGAAGAAACCAGGTGATCCGGCATCTTACTACTAGGTGGATAGTCAAAAGAAAGGAAAACAGAATATAGAAGAAATATGGAGTGCTATGCTTACTGCAGCACTATTCACCACAGCCAGACTGTGGGGCTGATCATAGTGTCTACCAACAGATTAGTGGATAAAGGAAATGAGGCATATAAACACTCTAAATAGAGTCCTATTCAGTTATCAGAAAAGATGAAATCATGTCATTGTCTAATGACATTTCCTACATCACCTAATGAGCCAGATTTTACTACTATACAACGTGGAAACATCACATCTTACCACAGAAATATGTATAAACATTGTATCAACTAATATAAGATAAAAATAAAATTCACCATGACACACTAAAACAAAAGTTTCTTTTAAGGAGTGGGCCCTCTCAGTTTTCTGGTCTCTTTCTATATGTTATCATTATTATTCTTGCTGTACTGGTACTTGCCTCAATGATCTGGGAAACCAGATCATTTTATTAAGAGACCTATGTTGGATTGGCAAGATGGACCAATGGTTGAAAGCACTGCTGAGAGGCCTGGTGATCTAAGTTCAAACCCCACAATCCATATGTTAGAAGAGAACCAACTCCTGTAAGATGTCCTCTGACTTCCACATGTACACTATAGCATGCATATGCACATAGATACACACACAGATGCACTCACACTAATACATAAATGTAAGAATCTATTTACGATGTCACTAAGGATTCATGATACTTTTTATAAGGGCTAATATAAAGTTCCTCATTTTTAGTAAATTTTTGAACTACTTGAGGAATGTGTTAAATATCATTCTAAAGCTTTACATCTAGGATTAAACTAATGCTCTGCATTCTAAGGAGAACATTCTGGTAAGATGATGGCAGGTTTCAATGCAGGGGTTTCTCAGGCACTGTCTTTAAAATTCACTAAACATTTTTCAAAATGTGTTCATTAGTAAAACAAACCCCTTTACTTTAGGTTATTTTGAAGTTTCTCTTATAAATCTTGACCATGAGATAGGATGCACTCCAAATTCAGAAAGAACAACTGACAAATGACTTCAGGTATCCTGCTTTCGCCGCACAGCAACACAGCTTGACAGCAGAATTTTTACCATCTGCAAAGGTGACCCTGGCTTTCCCACAGTATCCGGTTGCTCGTCTAGGCCCATATACAATCTAGGTGATAATTCTCTTAGATTTAGACTACTTTTATTCAAGGCCAACTTTTTCAAACAATGCATCATCTACACTTTAAATGGTGAATGAAATTCTACCTCTACTCTCAGGAAAAAGGGACAAGCAAGAGTATTGTACTGGGCAAACGAACTGACAATGTACTCAAGCTACAGTACGCCTGTGTAAGATCTGTTGAAAGACAAAGAAAAAACACAAACAAACAAACAAACAAACAAAAACTAAAAAAAAAAACACTGGATTTTTAAATAATATTTTTGGTTTGGATATTCATATTTAAATACCAGAAACGAAACTAATTTTTTTTTTAATATATAACTGCCCTTCCCCCAAATCTCACAAGTCAGGGATATCAGTTTATTCCAGACTATAAATGTAAAAAAATATTTTTATAAATATGAAAAGTATGAGGTGTGGAATAACTGTATGAACTGTTGGTCAAGAAGTCCTGGGGGCTCCCCAAACAATATAGGACCTTACCACTCCTCTTGATTGCCTACTAGAACTACACGGTGATACATTGTTACTTAAGGTATCATACGTCTTAATTATAAGATATTGATAAATCAAGCTGGAACTGAATTGGATGCATTCTCCCTGTTGTCTTTTATAGAGTTACAAAGTACTGTGCTGGAAACTGAGGGAGAAAAGACATCAAGAGTCTTACTATTTCACTCCTAACTTCATACGCTTCCTAACAACTTCAGTACTTCCAGGCAAGATGCACCCACTTGTGCAATAGCGATACAACTCTTATGGAACCACTTGCTCTATGATTAGATCTGAGGTCCAGTCCACAGATGGGCACCCATGCCTAGTACTGTAAACCTACGACTGAAGAAATGATAGGCTCTTAGGGAACTTCTGTTGTTTAGTTAAGTTCAAATAGTGGAAAACTGTCCTCTAAATATTTATTTTTATACCTATTTATTTTTATACCCATCCTTAATTAAAGATAACTCTGTTTGTAGTGACTGGCAGTTGATGCTCAAGATGCAGAGAGTCAGTGGTGGAGGAGAGCTCAGTCCTAAACAAGACACTCACAGCACACCCCTTTCAGGCTGTGGAACACGTTAGAAGCCGGGAAAGGAAGAGTACTAAGAAGTGAAAGAAGAGGAATAAAATACTGTCTCCTGGGTAGGCATAGCCATTGTAACCATAAACCCACAGAAACTGGGACGATTTGCACTTTGCCTGCACAAGACTAGCCCTGTTGAATTTAGTCATGGACAGGGGAGGGACTTATCAAGCCCTACCCTACCCTTCCTTGGCTGTGGATAAATTCTGTGAGAGGAGGAGTCACTCACTGTCTTCAGTTACAAACCAACTGATGACATCAAGCTCCAACTGATAGCTCCAAACCTATGGCTACACAGATGACCCTAGTTAAACTCAGTGGGTCATAAACACAAAGGACATGGGTGTGGGGAAGGGATCTGGAGGAAGGCTGGAGGAATGTGGGATCTGGAGGAAGGATGGAGAGCTGACAAGCACAGGAGGCAGTAAGGGAGGGGAGAGAATAATCAGAATGCATTTGATACATGTAAGAATTTATCAAAGATCAAATCTATTTCATTAAAAAGACAGAACATTTTTAGGAGCTTCAGGGACAGTAGTTTGGTCCAAGAAGAACATGAAGTGGCAAGTCAGTAGGCTGGTACAATTGGAGGAACAGCACCTGAGATCAATACCAAAAGCTTGTACTAACACAGGACCAACACGGGCTGCATTCCATGGAATGACTCAATCTGGAAGAGACATGGAACTCACCGACAAAAACCTGTTACAATCTTTAGCCTATAATAATAGCTACCTTGGGTCTAGAACTGGCTGTTCAAATAAAGGTATAAAAATCGGGACTGTGAAGATGACTTAAAAATCTTAGAATTATCCCCAAGTTTATGAATAAATGACTCAATCTCAAGCAAATTTACATTCACGTAGCTCAATGACATCTGTTTCTTTTATGAAAATTTTATAACCTGAGTTAAGAAGTCCAACATTAGAAGTTTGGACTCAGATCCTATGGAGTCAATGTAAATTTACCAGGCATTTTTCAAAATATTAGTGTTTTCCCTGATTTGATCAAGATTGCTGTCTGGTAACTAGCACACACTTCTATGATTTAAAGTTAGTTATATTGGGTTTAAGATTGTTTTTAGGGGAGTACCCCTTCAAAAGTCAGTGTTTTAAAAATATCTACTACCTGTTATAACTATGGCATACACAATAAACCATGTATGAAAATAAAATAAACTCACTTTATGTAGAGATAAAAATATTGAAAATCTGATCCACTTTGGAATCAAATACGCCACAGCTTTACTTGTCTGTCTTCACTGTTCAGGGAGATTCTACAAGGTGCTGAAACACTCACCATGCTCACTCAAAACTACTGCAGTATCTTCCCACCAATTCTCCATATTTTTAGGAAGTATCAAAGTGCTATTTCACTCTGAGTGACCAAGATCTATAAGATTGAAAACCCCCCCCCCCCCGCCCCTGTAACTTTCAAACTCTATGACGTTTCACTGACACAATGCCACCTCCCTAGCTATGTGGTCAGTCTGGCAGCTGTCTTAGGAATGCTGCCAACCTCCCCAGCTCACGGAGCAGCTACTGTGCCTGCTCTCTCTCACAGATGAAAGCAGAGTGCTAAAGCCTACAAAAAGCCTTAGCAATGGCTGTGGCTGGAGGCAGCTGCTGGCCCAGAACACTGCTCCACAATGTGCTTTGTGATAATAGCTAGGAAGGGTGATGAAGGGAGTGACCACAGCCCAGGTTTACAAGCAGCACGTTACACTCCCAAACTTGTTACATCATGGAATATTACACTGTTCTTCATATCTGTAATTTAGATTCCCTAACATCTAGGCATAAAAGGAAAATATCACCACTTAAGTTCATTATTTAACTTAAGTATCCTAAAGATTTGTGTGGGGAGCAGGCGAGGCCACATGGGCCAAAGATGGCGCCCTGGCTCTATGCTAAAGCCCCGTGAGCTTGCTTGTTTACCTCAGTCTCAATCATGCACAGTAAACACGTGTAACTAGTTGGAGAGGTTAGTGCAACATCTCGAGATACCATTCTATCAACCAATCCTGCACGCTGCCTTGGATGTGTGCGTCTATGATTGGGTGGTGTGAGGTGACGTGAGTGAATGGAAGAGGATAAGTGTGGACAGTCCCAGAGGATGATATATGATTGAGGATTGATGACTGACTGACAGAATTGATGATTGATGACTGACGATCTATGAGGGAGGAGAAAGCTGGGGAAGCTGCGAGAAACCTCCAAATAAAGAGAAGCGGCTGCAGCTGCTTTGAACCTGCTTTTGGAGTCAGGGTCATTTATTCCCACTCTCTGCTGGTCAGAGATTGGGGCTGCGACAATTTGGGTCCAGCACTTCAAGAACTAAAATGGTAACTTTGTACTGTTATAACGTTTTAAAATAAAGAAATCACACCAAGTTAGAACTGAACTGGAAGTGGATAGCAATTTGATAAGAATGAAAAAGTGTTTGATGCATTTACTAGGAATTTCAAGTCAAATAGAATTGAGAGGTAGAACTAAAATTCATACTTGTATATAGATAAGTTGTACCTATCATACTGCCTTTTAAATAACAATATTTATGTCCATTAGCTTTAGCCAGAGAGCCATGTCTGCCATGGCTCTTACTTACAAGCTCTCACAGTGCTAAGGATGAGGCTTGTTGAATTACAGCTGTAAGAGTGTCTGTACCATGTCCCTCAACAGAAGAATGGATACAGAAAATGTGGTACATTTACACAATGGAATTAAAAACAATGAATTCATGAAATCTTAGTTAAATGGATGGATCTGGAGGATATCATCCTGAGTGAGGTAAACCAATCAGAAAAGAACACAAATGAAATGCACTCACTGATAAGCGGTTATTAGCCCCGAAACTTAGAATATCCAAGATACAATTTGCAAAACACATGAAACTCAAGAAGAAGGAAGACCAAGTGTGGATACTTTGCTCCTTTTTAGAATGGGGAACAAAATACCCATGGAAGGAGTTACAGAGACAAAGTTCAGAGCTGAGACAGAAGGAAGGACCATCCAGAGACTACCCCACCCAGGGATCCATCCCATATTCAACCATCAAACCCATACACTATTGCATATGCCAGAAAGACTTTGCTGACAGGAACCTGATATAGCTCTCTCTTGTGAGGCTATGCCAGTGCCTGGCAAATACAGAAGTGGATGCTCATAGTCATCTAGTGGATAGAACACAGGGCCCCCAATGGAGGAGCTAGAGAAAGTACCCAAGGTGCTGAAGGGGTCTGCAACCCTATAGGTGGAACAACAATATGAACTAACCAGTACCCCCACAATATGAACTAACCAGTATCCCCAGAGCTCATGTCTCTAGCTGCATATGTAGCAGAGGATGGCCTAGTTGGCCATCATTGGGAAGAGAGGCCCCTTGGTCTTACAAACTTTATATGCCCCAGTACAGGGGAACGCCAGGGCCAAGAAGGGGGAGTGCGTGGGTAGGGGAGCAGGGCAGGGGGAGGGTATAGGGAACTTTCGGGATAGCATTTGAAATGTAAATGAAGAAAATATCTAATAAAAAATTAAAAAAAATATGTGTCTGTACCATTTCTCTGAGAGCTGCGGAGCACTGGAAGAGGACATGGAAAGAATGTGTGAGCAGGATGGATGGGCTGAGTGGTCAGGAACGACACAGCCTTGTACTCTAGAACACACAGCAGCTATGTCACCTGCGCGCATGCGTGCACACACACACACACACACACACACACACACCCGGAACAGCTGACAGTATGTTGTGAACAGTTTAGGGCTCATGAAGCCTTACCCCTATGTAAAGATTTATACATAGTTAATGGTTGATAAGGAAGGAGAGACATTTTCTTCAGCCTATAAACCACTGCTAAATTGCCCATTCTCCATTAAAGTACCCTAAGTAACCTAGTGTGAGACTCACTGAAATAGTCATGTATATACATACACAGATACTACACACAGGCACATACACGGGCACACCATGCACCCCAACACACACACAGGTACACCACACAGACATAGGTACAACACTCACACTCACAGGAACAACATACACACACACAGGCAGAACAAACACACACCCCACACCCCACACCCATATACATACACACCAAACAAACACACACATCACACCCATATACATACTCACACATCACACACACACATACCATATACACTCATATACACACACACCACACACACATACGCCATACGCACACATACACACACACCATACAATACACACCAAACACATACACATACACTCCACATACATGCATACATGCACACATGCACCAGAAAGGGGCTAGTTGGAAGAGGAAGGAAACAATTGTGAGTGGGAGCAAGTAAGGGACAAGGGAGAGTAATGACAGGTGAGTACAGCTGAAATACATTATATTCATATATCAAATATCATAACGAACTCCTGTATTATATATAATGAATGTACCATTATATTTAAAATTGCCAATAACAATTTTAAATAAGCCGGGCGTGGTGGCGCACACCTTTGATCCCAGCACTCGGGAGGCAGAGGCAGGCGGATTTCTGAGTTCGAGGCCAGCCTGGTCTACAAAGTGAGTTCCAGGACAGCCAGGGCTACACAGAGAAACCCTGTCTCAAAAAATCAAAAAAAAAAAAAAAAACCCACACAATTTTAAATAATAATACTAAGTTAGAATGATCTACATAGGAAGAAGTGACTTTACATCCAAACAGGTAAAGTCAGTAACAGGATGCTGGCAAAAAGCCAAACTGGGGGTAGAAGACATCCTGCAAGGCTCCACTTTGAGTAGCTGCTGGTAGCTGAAGAAGAAAGCCAGTTGTCTTTAGCAGTGTGGCCCCTGGTAGGCTGCTCATGCTCCAGCAGATGCACCCTGTATCCATTTGGGTACAAACAGCACTAACTGGACTTGGTGTGTTATTTTAAGAGGGTGGGGTGGTTGGAAAGAAAATGTATGGAAGAGTGTAAAGGAAAAGCTAGAGTCAGGGAACAGGGGTGTGGCTATAATATAAATGCACTATATTCACATATGAAAATAACCAAGACTAATACATAATAAATGCACTTTCTAAAATTCCTAAAAAATAGAAAAAAGACACTGCCTTTGGGCTGGAGAGATAGCTCAGCAGTTACGAGCACTGACTGTTCTTCCAGAGGTTCTGAGTTCAATTCCCAGCAACCACATGGTGGCTTGTAACCATCTGTAATGGGTTCTGATGCCCTCTTCTGGTGTGTCTGAAGACAGAGACAGTGTACTCCCATATATCAAATAAATAAAATCTTAAAAAAAAAAAGGCACTGCCTTGGAAAAGGCCCAAGTATATACCCATAAAATCTGATAAACAATAGAGACAGCATTTTGAATTGGGGGGGGGGGAGATGAGCTATTTAGTATAATCATATTGGAAAAACCAGTTTTATACCTGGGGTTGAGAGAGCTTGCATCCTTTTTTATCAAGTCACATGTGAAAAACCCCTGCATGTAAGGCATTTCCTTTCTGGATGGTGACTGTGTTCTGAAACTAGGCAGTGGCAAAGCTGCTGTATTAGCTCCTGCTGCATCGCTGTGACCAAAAAACATGACCAAATTAACTGGACATTTTAACTCAGTTTTGGAGAATTAATCCATCGCAGTAAGGAAGGCATAGCTGGGTGATCAGCTCCTGACATCACAGCACAACCTAAGCGGGAATGGCACTGGGGCCAGGGCCAGGATATACCCTTCACAGGCATATACCCCAGTGATCTACTTCTGCCTTCTAGTACCTTGTATGCTAGGGTTCCACAGCCTACCTAAATAGGGCAGCCAACTGGGAAGCCCTCATTTAACACATGACCCTGTAAGGAAACAAACTGTAATAGTTGCTAAGCACCAAGGGTATGAAATACCACTGAAGTGTATAGTATGTGATTGTGTGGTGTATGTGTGTGCATAGTGAGTTATGAATGCACCTGTGTGTGCAGATGCAAACTGGAAGGTTAAAGGAGGATGTTAAGTCACTCCTTCACCTTACTTATGTCTTTAAGAAAAGACCTCTAGGGCTGAAGAGATGGCTCAGTAGTTAAGAGCACTAACTGCTCTTCCAGAGGTCCTGAGTTCAATTCCCAGCAAGCACATGGTGGCTCACAACCATCTGTAATAATATCTGATGCCCTCTTCTGGTATGTCTGAAGACTGCTACATTGTAAGAGGTAGGAGGATGCTTTAAAACCCAAAGCTCCCAACTAGTGTTAGACCACTTCTGCTGCTTCATAAGGCTCAAGAACTTTATACAGTATATACTGAAAGAGAAAAATCAGACCCTTTTGATGTCAAAGAGCTTGGGAACCATGATTATGGCTACTTTTATAATTCATAAAGGAAAGATGAATACACTTACTTGCATCCAATTTTAAGCCCTCACATGACCTAGCCCCCAAATCATAAAAAAGGCAAAACATGAAAACTGTCTGAAAAGAGGAAATTTGTTGGGTGTCATGGTACATAATATTCACAATAACTAAACAATAGTAGTTATAAAAGTATAACCAGAGACCAGCTCATGTCTTCCCTGAAATCAGGCCTGAAGCATGCCGTAACATACCACCCAGCAACGTCAAGTCTAGAGTTCATTTCAGCTAGCTGCACCCGCAATGGGAAATAGAGCTTCAATTTAAAAGCTCTACTAAGTTTTAATTTTTTGATTTAAGAAAAGTATGAGATTGGAAAAATCTCTATATTAATTTTAAAGATAGAAATTCAGACACCCATTACACAACTTTGTGTGGGTTTTGCAGTTCAAAACCCATTTCCTAAGGAAGCGTTACCACAGCTGTTTGTCCCCAGCCTTCTGTGAAAACAGCACATTTGCAATGCTGTTGGAGGCACTTTTTTTTTTAATTGGATACTTTATTTTCATTTTAAATGTTATACCCTTTCCCCATTTCCCCTCCGGAAACCCCCTATACCATCCCTCCTCTCCTGCTTCTGAGGATCCTACCTACCCACCCACTTCCACCTCCCCATGCTGGCATTCCTCTATACTGGAGCATCGAGCCTTCACAGGACCAAGGGCCTCTCCTCCCATTGATGTCCCACAAGGCCATCCTCGGCTACATACACAGCTGGAGCCAGGGATCCCTCCATGTGTATTCTTTGGTTGGTGGTTTAGTGTAGCCCCTGCCCCCAAGCCTGCTTCAGGCTGAGAGTTCAGACCTGCTGCCCCTGAAGGCAGGCCACAGGAAACCACCCATGGAGTGGTTATCCAGCTAAGACTGGCTTCTTTTGTTGTGCTAACTACATCTGCCCTTCTCTGTAATCCTGCTCCCTGGTGTTCCACAATGCCTGGGACTTCAAGCTGCATCCTGACCTCTGCCAACTGAACTCAGGTGCCTGTGCAGAACTGACTGTGGGCGGGGCCTACCCTCTTATTACCCAAAAAGATTCCTAAGTAAAATCAGAGATGCTTTGATCAGAGAATCGTCTTAGCGTCTTCATTTCTCCCCCACCTAGTCTCTCGTTACAGCCCCAGTTCGCCTCCCAGGAGAACCCAGTCCATTCTGTGGGTACGGTGGACCACAACAGTTTAGTCCCTGGGAGCTCTGGGGCATCTGGATGGTTGACATTGTTGTTCTTCCTATGAGGTTGCAAACCCCTTCAGCTCCTCTAACTCCTCCACTGGGGATCCCATGCTCAGTCTAATGGTTGGCTGCAAGCATCCACCTCTGTATTTATAAGGCTCTGGCAAAGCCTCTCAGGAAACAGCCATATCAGGCTCCTATCAGTAAGCACTTCTTGGCAACTGCAACAGTGTATGGGTTTGGTGTCTGTATGGATGGATCCCCATATGGGGCAGATGGCCTTTCCTTCAGTCTCTGCTCCACGCTTTGTCCCCATATTTCCTTTAGACAGGAGCAATTCTGGGTTAAAAATTTGGAGATGAACCGCCAGACTGATTTCCAGAGTGGTTGTACCAGCTTGCAATCCCACCAGCAATGGAGGAGTGTTCCTCTTTCTCCACATCCTCACCAGCATCTGCTGTCACCTAAGTTTTTGATCTTAGCCTTCTGACTGGTGTGAGGTGGAATCTCAGGGTTGTTTGGATTTGCATATCCCTGATGATTAAGGATGTTGAACATTTTTTTCAGGTGCTTCTCAGCCATTCGGTATTCCTCAGTTGAAAATTCTTTGTTTAGCTTTGTACCCCATTTTTGAATATGGTTATTTGATTTTCTGGAGTTCAGCTTCTTGAGTTCTTTGTATATATTGGATATTAGTCCCCTATTGGATTTAGGATTGGTAAAGATCCTTTCCCAATCTGTTTGTGGCCTTTTTGTCATATTGACAGTGTCTTTTGCCTTTCAGAAGCTTTGCAAAGTACTACTGGAAGATTCAGCAATACCTCTCCTGAGCATATACCCAGAAGATGTTCCAACTTGTAATGAGGACACATGCTCCACTATGTTCATAGTAGCCTTATATATAATAGCCAGAAGCTGGAAAGAACCCAGATGTCCTTCAACAGAGGAATAGATACAGAAAATATGGCACATTTACACAATGGAGTACTATTCAGCTATTAAAAACAATGACTTCATGAAATTCGCAGGCAAATGGATAGAACTTGAAAATATCCTGAGAGAGGCAACCCAATCACAAAAGAACACACATGGTGTGCACTCACTGATGAGTGGGTATTCGGAAAAAAAGCTCAGAATACCCAAGATACAATTCACAGAACCACACGAAGCTCAAAAAGAAGGAAGACCAAAGTGTAGATGCTTCAGTCTTTCTTAGAAGGAGGAACAAAAAACAAGAGGTAGAGTGTGGAAAGAACTTGAGAGGAAGAGAGAAGGGGGAAGGGGAGAGGATCATGTGTGGGAGGAAACGGGGATGATATCAGGAAATTGAACAGAGGTGTGTAGCAATGGGAGATGGGGAACTGGGGGTAGCCACCAAAAAAAAGCCACCACTTTCTTTATGGTGCGTCTATGCTTGGCCAGGGCTGCTCAGATTGTCTCCACACTGAATTTCTTTCAGGTTACATATTCAACTCAGTACAACAACAGTGGCAGACTCTCCTCCTGCTGCTCCACGAACATAATTAGCAATTGTTAAAACAATGACCCAGAGAGATTGAAACTTAAAAAGTATGAAAGAATGAAAAGATAAGGAAGTCCATGCAGAAATCCTATACACAGTTAGAGGGAAACGACATGACTGAGCATTTAATACACAGTGGAACTATTATGAGTCAACTGTAACTATTAAGTCTCTCAGTTCTTTCAACAGCCTAGTAAGGTACACACTGGAAGAGCCTTTTCACAGTAAGAATGAAAGATGCTTCTGAGAAATCTTAAAACTAACCCCAAAGGCCTTAAACAATTACAAGACCAAATTTTGCTCATCTGTTTCGTAAGACTGAAATCTAAAAACCCAACTTGACCTCATTCAAAAGACCAGTTTCTAGGTTCACTGTTTTTCTACATATACTGTGAGCCCATTCTTTCCTTCAGTTCCTAATACCACTTCCCAAAGCAAACTCACCAAACCTCATACCTTGACTATATAATACCATTTTCTAGTTTGATCTCACTGTTTTCAACATCAACACCTGACATCACAAGCAGATAACCACAAACTATGACCTGGCAACACAGTCAGCTATATAAGTCTACCTGAAGCATGCAGGACGTGCTGGGCCAATGTAGAAAGTCAAGAGCAACTGACATTTCCTTGAAAGGTACACTTGGCTAGGCCCATTGTACAGAGAAGTCTGGCAAGCTCAAAGAAAACAAATCATTTAGTTGGAATAACAGTATTTTCACCATTAAAATTAAAATTATGATTTTTTTTTTGAGATAAAGTCTCATTCAGGCAGGGCTGGTTTCAAATGTATTCTTTAGCCAAGGAGGACTATGGGCTTCTGCCTTCACCACCTGAGTGTCAGAATGCAGGAACACATCAACATACCTGGATCATGGTGCTGCGGATGAAATCCAGGGCTCCGTGCATGCCAGGCAAGCACTGTACCAGATGATTTATGTACACACATAGCCAAGAGATGGGCAGAAAGTCCCATGCCAAGCTAAGAAGACACTGGCAACTGGCAGGTGCAGCGTGTGGCCCATGGAAACTCAGCCACACCCCAGTGGATGGCCACATATGCAAGAGTAGCACAGACTGGACATGATGAGTACAACAGGATGCAGACAGGACAGAAAACTGGACAGGCAAAGAAACACAGTGACAGGATCTGTGCGGACTGAGGGGAAAAGGCTGACAAGATCCAAGCATACCGAAGAAATTCTCAGAGAACTAATAAAAACTTAACATGGCTCTGTTACAGTAAGCTCTAAAATCTAAATTGTTTTGAAAGACATACCCACAAAACTGAGGTATAAAATCAACATACTAATATTTTCTAGCATGGATTAACTGCTTTACAATGTATTTCTCTATAGCTGAATAGTCAGTAATGCTGCTATATGGAGTTGTGAAGAACCACAAAGAAACCCACAATTTTATAAGTTCCATGTATATTATTTTATGTGCACACACACACAATTATTTATTACAATTACCCTACAGAAGGCAATATGTCTCAGGAGCCACAGGTTGCCAAATCAAAAGTGCCAGGTGTGGGATACCTCCCCTCTAGTTGGTAGTCAGGGCTGTCTACAGATCCCCAAACAATACAGGCTATTGCAACTACTCTTGGTTGTCAACTAGAACTTAATGGTGAAACCCTAGTACTGAAGATACCACATATTTTGATTATAATGCATGGATAAATAAAGCTGCTACTAACCAGGAAGCGCTGACCCTCTGGCTAGCTTTCATAGAACCGGAAGGTGCTGTGATGGCTACTGGGAGGGGGTGGGGGGTAGTTGTTGGTCATCAACAGGCTTACCCAACTGTGAACCCTATGAGCTACAAGCTACAATAATGACCGACACGGCAGGATATGTCCACAAATGAAATTGTTTGTGTGTCTGTGTGCAGAGGGAGGAGTTAACCAACTCTTTTTTGAGTGGATTTAAGGCTGACTCCAAGGGAGGAAATTCATGATACTTTAAATGTGGCCAAGAATCCACGGTTGAGGAACTCCAGGCTCCCTGAGTGATTTATTTTGCTAAGTGGGCATATTATCGAAGTGTCCTCTAAATTCATAGCCTTCTACCCATAGATCTGCTTGCTCTCCGACCTCATAAGAGAAATGTCTTTGTGCAGTAGATGATGGTCAATACAGAAATTCACACTGGTTAAAGTGTAGAAAACAAGTATAACATTGTTATGAGCCAGGGGTTAGGAACAGGAAGAACTAGAGCACAGCAGTTATCTTTTTTTTTTTTTTTTTTTTTTGGTTTTTCGAGACAGGGTTTCTCTGTATAGCCTTGGCTGTCCTGGAACTCACTCTGTAGACCAGGCTGGCCTCGAACTCAGAAATCCGCCTGCCTCTGCCTCCTGAGTGCTGGGATTAAAGGCGTGCGCCACCATGCCCGGCTTAGCAGTTATCTTTTGAACATGACAGGCCCACTCATACCTGCAGACACTGTGACAGCCTACATAAGATCTGCATAAGATCAAGTCAGCCAACATGGCAGTGTGAAAGAGGGAAGGACTTCTGAGCTCCCATGCACAGCTGAGAAGCTACTAACAACTGATGGCTTCCGAAGGAGAGTCGGTTTTCTTTAAGAGTGGCCCTGGGAGGCTGACAACAATCCGGTGAGAATCTCTACCCCCATCTCACCAGCTCATGACAGTCTACATGGACATGCTACATTGTATAATATTCTTGAACATTAACACCTTATGCTTAAGGCAAAGAAGTGGATATATATAATCTTTCCCTTTGATACTAACTAACTAACTGTACCAGTGAAAGTATAAATGACCTCTGTCTTACTGATCGACTGCTGTGAAGAGATATTATGTCCAAGGCAACTTATAAAGAAAGGCATTTAAATAAGGGCCTGCTTACAGGTTCAAATGCTTAGTCCATTATCATCCTGGTGGGGAGCAGACAGGTATGGCACTGAAGTAGTAGCTGGGAGCTTTACATGCCAAGAGTTGGGTAAAGGGGGAAGAGAGAAACAGAGACAGAGACAGAGACAGAGGGAGGTGTAGGTACAAGGTGGACCGGTCATGGGCTTTTGAAATCTCAAAGCCCACACCCAGTGACATAGCTCCTCCAACAAGGCCACACCTCCTAGTCCTTCCCAAACAAATTATCAACTGAGGACTTAGCGTGTAAACATATGAGCCTATGGGGTGGGGGGGTGTTATTCAAACCCCCAATCCTCCTAGCCTAAGGAGTCTGATTTACTTAAGTGCAATAGAATTTAATGTTCACTCTAAGGTTTAAAATCTTACAGAAAGAAAACTGAGTTCACCAAATTAGAGCTAGCTATTAAACATATCATCCAGCCAGATATGGTGACCATGCCTCTAATTCCAGCACCCAAAGAGCAGGAGGCAGGAGAACTGCAAGTTCAGAGTTTGTCTGGACTCTCCCCTAATCACCTGTTATAAACTAAAAGAAAACATCTCTTCCCACTTGAGAAACAAATCTCCAAAATGCAGCACTCTATCACATCTTCATCATTCACCTCAACACTCTACCACATCTTCATCATTCACCTCAACACTCTACCACATCTTCATCATTCACCTCAACACTCTATCACATCTTCATCATTCACCTCAACACTCTATCACATCTTCATCATTCACCTCAACACTCTATCACATCTTCATCATTCACCTCCTCATCATTCACCTCCAAAGAATGGGAGTTTCTTTCTTCCTTTTGTTCTTGTATAATTTCTAAATTTTCTACAGATAGCTTTTACAAAGTAGGGAAGAAATAATAACCAGTAAATCATTAATTATAGATCCATAAAATAGATCTTTTTTATTTACGTGGCAAGCTTCTGTTGTAAAGGCATCATTTCAGGTTGAAAATTCATAATAGTCTTCATGTATCAGTTTCAAGAATACAGGCAAAAAAGAAAATCAATAACCTGGTACTTTTTGTACTTTATAAAAAGTGGCATTGGAGCCCTTAAATTACAGTCCCGAAGGCACAAGCCTATAAATTCAAGGCCCATCTGGGCAACTTAGTGAGATCTTAGCTCAAATAAAAAGAACAAAGGGGCCTGGGGTACAGCTTGGTACTCCATCCAGTGCCTGTCTCACATGCACAAGGCTCAACCCAGGCAGGTTTCGAGGTGTCTGAACCAATCATACTCACACCTGCATAACAATCTATAAAGAAATTATGTTCAGAGAAACTTGTAAGAAATTTTTCTTTCTTAAAGGATACATAAGAAAGAGATGTTTCCTTTTCTGTGTGTGGGACTGTCAGCTCTGCATATGATGCCTAACTTTTATTTTATTTGTGTGTAGATGTTTTGACTGCATGTCTGTCTGTCCCCAAGAGGCTCCAAGTGGACTCAATCCTATTTTAAAAAAATCAAGCCATTCAAAAACACATCATTCCAAAATAGATTATTTTCAGTCATTTTCCTATGACAGACAGAAACCATTTTATTCAATAGACTGAGATGAACCTGTCTGACAGATAAAGAGAGGCTATGGAAAGAAAGCTGTTTCTAGTAAGCCTACTTCCCTCTCTGTCTTCTAGCCTTCAAAGATGGCATCGCCACTGACCTGCACCCTGCACTGAGGAAGGAAGAGAGGGCAGTCTGGCACTGGAGGGAGGGATGTGGCATAGTTTGCAGGAGAATGGCATTAAACAGTTCTCATATGATGACAGAAATGCTCTTCTTAAGAGTATTCTGTGGATGGGATCTGTATTTCCCAAAGAACTGAAGCTTCACATGATAGGATAGCTGCAGAGACAACACAGCAAAAGAGATAGAGATGTCTGAGCTACTGAGTCAATCTCCTCCCAGCTGCTTGCTGAAGGCTTCATCAGAGGGTGTGTCTTATACATTCAAAAGATTCAAGCTTCCATAGCCAAACAGTAGGCTGTGTATACCTCTCCTGAGAACTGCAGAGTTACACAAAGTCACTCATCTATTCCTAGATGCTGTGGTGCTGGTGCTGGTAATAAGAACAAGCATAGTCAGCAGCATTTATAATTTGTTAAGTTTGACAAATCTGTGCTAGGTAAAAGCATCCAAGAGCAGGTTGGAAACAGGAATATTGGTGATTTTGTGAAAACTCACAATCTCTTAAGGTAAAACAATTAAACTAGTGAAAGCATGTAATGATAGCTTTTTAAAAGAGATAATGTTTGGTAGTGAGAAAATTAACTAAGCAACCTCGAGAAGCCATGCAGCAGAAGTCAGCACACTGACTAACAGAGCAGCTGCCAGTGCAGAGTGGGTTCCTGTGCTAATCCTGTTCTGACTCAGAGCTGCGTCTGAGAACCTGTCAGAAAGGTGCTCTCACAGTTAAGACAGCAGGCAGCAGCTGCAGAGCTCAATGGGTTGCAGACCTCTCTTGCCTTTCAGACCCTACTCTAGTTGGGAGCATTTGGGAACCAAGCATATGTAGTTCTTGTCACCACCATACAGGGCAGTGAATCTCCAGTCCCACTAGTGTGAAGCTGTCACAGGCAGGATGTCTTCTGGACTTAGAATGAAGTCTGCTCTTACAGGTCTATATGGGCATAGTTTAGGTCACAGTGACGGAATACAGCTAGCTGCAATATAATTGATCGCTCCTATCTGAGAAGTTAACAATAAACAGTCATCGCATGACGTATATGAACTGAATAAAAAGTGACTATTCAAAATTCTTCTAGGAAAGATGAGAAATAAAGTAGAAAATGAGACAGAAAGGCACATTTTATATGCATTTTGAGAGAGATTAAGAGGTAGAAATAAAGACCACTCATTACACATTTTATATATGTATTACATTTTAACTCGTAAACTTGTGCAATTAAACAACAAAAAGACAAAGACCACAGGCTTAGAGAAGCACAACGGAGATGCACTAATTATTAGTGCATTAAATTCACTTTTAATTCTTGGGTGGCTGTTTGCACACTAGTCTTGTTCTGTGTAGAAACCCCTGGGCAGCCTGGCTACTTCTCTCTCTACCTACCCTTGTGTGTTGGGAGGGTGACAGGGCATGACGGTATGCTGTGGATTCCTCTTGTGAGCATATACAGCTCCACACCACAGGTGCTACTGCTCCTCAAGAGCAGATGTTCTGCTCCCTTGTAGGCAGCTCTGCCATGTAGAATACCTACCTCTCTGTGGCTCTGCTGCCCCATCTGCATTGTTGTGGATGGTATGATGGTTAATCTCATGTATCAATTGGCTAGGCTATGGTACCTAGTAATTTAATCACAGGTCTAGCATTTCTATACATTTACTCTGCAGAGTATAACATCTATAGTTACTCTCAACCTTAAAACGGATATCATTTAGTAAGCTGTAAGACTAAGGAAAAATGCATGGTTTCCTGCAGAAAGAAGAAATTCAGTCTCAAAACTTCAGTATCTACTCTTGCCTACATTTCCAGCCTGCTATCATGTCCTACATAATTCAGATTTGCCAGCCCCAACAATGGTGTGATCCAATTCCTTAAAATAGACCAGCTATAGCTACAGTCATAGTTCCTGCATAGCTATAGTCCATAGCTCCTTCTGTTTCTCCAAGAGCAAGCAGATCCAGATGGTAACACCAACTTTTCTGCCTTCTGAGTGGAAACCCCAAATCTCCCCCTCTAAGCTGTGCACCTGCCAAGACTGTACATGGAACCCAGAAAGTCTACAGGACTGAGGGGCACAGTGATGCCCCTGATCCCTGGGGGATGAAGTTCAATAGAAGGCTGATGGAAACTGATGGAGACATTATTCTCTGCCCCTCCTTGTGAGACTCGTTCCTGGGCTGGAGACTGGAGCATAAAAAGGGCCACCCTTTCATTTTTTTTTCCTGACAGTTTCCTATGCTACATTTAATTCAAATCCTAATTAAAGTAAAATTTGCCTATGTTTATACTTCTCTTTTTTGAAAATATAATAGAAGATACATAGCAAATCCTTTTTTTACACCAAAGCCTTAGACCCTTAGAGAAAGGTCCCCTGCTTAAATATTCCAAGTGGCTAGAAATTATTCCTGCTTAATATGTTTAATAATAGAGAAAGAGGGAAAAGCAAATGGTGAGGTGGCTAATTTAAACACAGATAAAGTAAAGTTAAACAAAATCTCAAAGGACTCAGTAAGTATTCCAATGAAAAGACATGGACTGGCAGACGGGACAGACAAAGCCTAATGACACACTGCTTGTAAGAGCCATACTTTAAACAACGCAAGCTGCAGAAGTGCACCGTGTAGACACTAAATCAGATCTGAGAAACACTACTGGTCAGATAATAAACCCTACTAATCAATCTTAAGGCAGGAAGCACCAGCAGATAAAATGCACAACTCATATGGATGAAAGGACAATTCTATTGGAAAGTGATTCCCTTAGGCACCTAATAGAATCTTGATATAAACAACTATCTAGCAATGATGTGGAGAAAGAGGGACACTCTTCCATTGCAGGTGGGATTGCAAACTGGTACAACCACTCTGGAAATCAATATGGTGGTTCCTCAGTGTGGGAAACCAGGCCTTCAACAGCTCCCACCTGAGAGCCAAATGGCCATTTGTTGGGAGGCGAATCACCCTTTCTTTCACACAAGACTGCTCCTTAGAACCAGATGGCCTTTTTGCCCTGAACTGACACCTAGGGCTGTTATAGAAGAACCAACATTCCGAGATAAGCAGGCGCCAGGACTCTGAAATAAATCACAAGATGTCTCAAGCCTGCCATCCACATCCTCCCATATGTCCTTCGCTTTGAAGTCTTTTTTTTTTTTTTCCTTGAGACAGGGTTCCTCTACAGAGGAACCCTTTTCCCGCCTTTTTTTTTTTTTTTTTTTTTTTACTGTGTGTATATAACTGGGCTTTCAGCCTCATTAAAATCAGACCTTGACAAAAATCTCCCTGTGCTTGGTCTCCCTTCTCTCTCCCCGCCCATTTCTCTTTCAGGCTTCGGTCCCCCTCGACCCACTGACCCACCGAATAACTAGGTCCTGCTGGAAGGGACAGAGTGGCGCCCACACGTGTGGCCGAGGAAGGGACCTTTGCCAGGCGGAGACCAGCTCCCAGAGGATTTCCTCGCGACTAGAAAAATAAGCCTTTTAATCCCAGCACTCGGAAGGCAGAGGCAGGCGGATTTCTGAGTCTACAAAGTGAGTTCCAGGACAGCCAGGGCTACACAGAGAAACCCTGTCTCAAAAAACCAAAAAAAAAAAAAAAAAAAAAAAAGAAAGAAAAATAAGCCTTTTGAGAAAGGCCCCTACCGCTCATGGGAGAAAGCTGTCCTCGGTAAGTGAATCCTCTCTGCTAAGAAATGGGGACTAAGCTATCAAAAGAGGCACTCTTCGTTAGAGATCTGAAGGTCTCTCTCAGGGAAGATTTGATAAACCTTTTCATTTTTATAGATCAGGCATGCCTCTGGTTTATCATTGCCGAGGCAGAGATCCACCGTAAAAAATGGCGAAGGGTAGGGTGAGAATTGAATGAACTATTGGCCAGGCAGAGCCCCTATGCGGTCCCTGCAAATGTTTTCACTTATTGGGGACTCATTTGCGACTTAGTGGACAGCACAGTTGAGGATCCAGAGAAGCAGCAGCTTCTGTCAGTTGCGGAGTACTGTCTCCGTCCCTTGTCTAGAGCGGCTTCAGTGAGCTCCCTCCCCACCAAGAAACCTCCTTCAGTAACTGCAGACTGAAGCCTGCAGTAACTGTGCCTGAAGCCACAAAGGCTTCTCTTTATCCCCCTCTCCCAGTAGATTCATTTCCTATTGATATGCCACTGATTAATCCAGTTTTTTAAAAATCCCTGGCCTAGGTCCCCCCAACCCCCCAGACAGGGTTGCTCTGTGTAGCCCTGGCTGTCCTCGAACTCAGAAATCCCCTCCCGAGTGCTGGATCCTGGGGATGCAGACGCTTTGGAGGAAGAGGTAGTGCACCCTTGTAAGCCTGCTCCACCGCCAGTGCCTCAGCCCCTTCGCAGGGGCTTCCTCCCTCCCTACAGCCGATCTGCGTACCTGCCCCCTGGCCTCCGACACTGCTGGTTTCCACTCATAGATGCCAGAGACAAACTAGCATCTCAAGTCGCAGGATTACAGGAAGTCTTGCAGCTTCAAAAACAATACACCAAACTTTCTACAGAACTTGCCTCGCTGCAGACATCCCTTAAAGAGAGTATCTTTACCCCTCCCCCAGCTCAGGCGGTGGCAGCATAAGAAAGAAAACTTCTTGGGGGCACAAAATCGAAACCGCTGGCTTTCCCAGTAATAACACGTTCCACAGGAGTTGCCAGCTATGACCCCCCCCACGCCCCTTCCACTGCAGAGGACAATCCTCCAACTGCCCTAGTCCCCGTGGCTTCCGCGCTCCCGGGCTCCCGGTTATGATAGCATTGCGTGCTTCTGGCACAGCTGAATCTGGTAGCGAAGGTGGAGCTACAGCAGACAGGATTCCATAGTTTACACATTAAAGACCTGAAGGAGCTTACTTAACACTGCGGTACAAAATTATGGACGTTTGCCCCCCCCCCCCATTTTTTAATTTTAGGACTAACAGTCCACCCCTCTTTAGTGGATAATGATTACACTGGAGAAATTAAGATCTTAGTCAGTGCCCCCACCAGGCCCTGTGTCAATATGAAAGGGCAACGCCTAGCACAAGCCCTGTCTCTACCTCTAGACACCTCCCACCCAGTGGTAAGTGCACAGCCAGGTTCATCAGATCTTTACTGGGTCCAGGAAATTACCAGAAACTGCCCTACACTCAGCCTCAAGATAAATGGCAAGAGCTTTGAGGGCCTTTTAGACTCAGGGCTAAAGTCATTCTAAACAACACGTGACATGAGCCAACCCAGGAAAACAGGTCTTTAAAGATATTCTACATTGGGATAATATTTTGTGTAATTTTTATTCTAGAAACTAGACTTATAAAGGATAAGATTTAAAACAATATTTTCTTAATGAGGTATAAAAAGCTGCACTGTCATGCATTCATATATAAGAATTGGCAGCCTTAGTGAGGCTTGTATGGCGTTTCCGTTGTTTTGCAAATCCTGGTAGGAAGTTTCGGAACCTCGCCTCTCCTTGCCTCCCAGTAATTATTTTTAAGCCAAAACAACATTATTATTGATCTATTCAGATGTTGTTCAAATAAGTTTAAACTTAAGATATATGAAATGTCAATGAGGCTATAGAACTTCTAAAGGCATTAAAATATGGCTTGCCTACTTCATATAAAATTATTATGGATTTAAAAGTTTGTTTTTTTCCTTTGCATCCTGATAATTATAAAGTGCTTCTGGTGAGCTTATAATCACTGGAAAATTTTGCTTTTAAGTATGGCTAATAGCTTTACATTATGTAAAAAGTTTTTATTGTCTCTGCTTCAATATAGAAGCTAAGAGTTTAAATTTTTCAGTGTATACTGTTTCCTAAGTGGAAAATATTTTGCTAGCTAATGCCTCTAAAAAAAGTTTACTTCAAAATCCTTGCGCTCACACAATGAGCTTTAAAATTCTGGGGAGTAACTATTGCTCCAGAAAAAAGATTCAGAGGCAATAATAATATTTAGAGTTTTAGTTATACTGGAAAATTGTGGTACAGAAAATCTAAGAAAGAAAAATTGATTTGCTTCAGAATTTTATTTTCAAAAGCTTCCAGGAGATGTTAATTGGATAACTCTTAAAGTGACTTAAACCTTTGTTAGATGTTATCTGGAGAGACACAGATTAATTGGTAAAGAACAAAAGGCTTTGCAAAAAATAAAGCTTTTATAATTGTTATCAATTATAATCAATGGTAATTGAATACTAGCTGCTTACCTTAGTTATGGTTATTAAATGTGCCAACAACAATTCTTTGGCAAGAGAAAACATTAATGTAAAATCATCTTTCTTCATCTCCAAGTAAAGTTTTAACATCCTATTATGAAGCTGTTGTGCTGTTAGTCAAAAATTGTAAGATAAAATCATGAAGATACTTAATGTCTGTTTCTTGTCTCAAACAGAAATTAAATTGGTTATTACAAATTTTGTTTTGTTTTTTTTTTTTTTGTTTTTTTCGAGACAGGGTTTCTCTGTATTGCCCTGGCTGTCCTGGAACTCACTTTGTAGACCAGGCTGGCCTCGAACTCAGAAATCCGCCTGCCTCTGCCTCCCAAGTGCTGGGATTAAAGGCGTGCGCCACCACGCCCGGCTTGTTATTACAAATTTTGATATTTGGTCTACTGGATAGTAAACTTTGTAGGTAAAATTGATAACCATTATACAAAAGATAAGTTTGTTAAAATTGCTTCTATGCATGCTTTTGTATTTCCTATAAATTTATGCATGCATCCCATAAATAATACATCTACTGTATTTATAAACAGCCCTTCTATGGGAGAAAAATATATGTGAATTGAATCTTATGTTTAATTTCCTCCTGCTTCAGCACAAATAATTGAATTGTGTGCTGTATATATACATGTTTACATTGACACTTGTTCAGGACTCATTTTTGCTTCTCTACATACAGGAGAAGCATCTAGAAATATAATTGTTACTGCTTACAGGCTTTTACTGCTATGGGATTGCCTAAAAACATCAAAATAGATGATGATCCTGCTTATACTGGAAACAACTTTATACAATTTTGTAAGGAATTTGGAATTGAACATATTACTGAAATTCCTTATAATCCATGAGACAAGGAATTGTTAAACGTGTGCACTGCACTCTGAAAAATTGGCTTTTGAATACAAAAAAAGGGGGAATTTCCCCATACACCACAAAAATTTAAAAGTTCAATGCTAAGGAACTCTCTGAGTGTAGGAAAGAGGCATGTTTGTGTTCTTTCTTCAGGATGCCGAAGGAGCATGCTATCTGCCAGAGTGGTTAATGAGACATGCAGATGCCGGGACAAAGAACGATGCTGATCGTGAGTTTGTAGAGTGTCCTGACAATGATGATAGAGAACTTATATCGGGCCTTCGTCCCTGATCCTCTGGATTTAGATATTCACCTACCCTCCGGGAGGTGTATCACAAGTAAAGAGTCAACAAGGAAAAACCCCTTACCACCTTTATAATTACACCTGGCTGATTATTAATGAAGCCGGTGATACAGTCAATGCCACTTCCACAATTGGCAGTTCTGTCCCATGGACGCCCTTAGAGGTGGACCTGTGCCAATTGGCTCTGGGAGCTGGGGAAGCCTGGGGTACCCCCAGAACTACATGCCACAGGCTAGACCTGTCACCATGCAAAGTAAATATAGCACAATACCTGGGTGTTATAATGTGGGTTAGATTCTTCTTGACTCTTGCCCCAATCTATGCCTGCCCTGGCGATCACCAGGACCGGTCCTTGGGATAAAAATGTGGCTACAGAATCCAATATTTTTTGTGCCTCTTGGGGCTGTGAGACAACTGGAGATACTTATTGAAAGCCCTCCTCTTCTTGGGACCTCATTCAGGTCAAAAGACGTCACCCGCCTAAGAGGCAGTCCTATTTGGGACTCACCCCATATAATTCACAGTGTGACTCCTGGTGTAACACCTTGCAAATTACTTTTACTAGTAAGGGAAAGGCTTTTCCTTGGGAGGCCTCGCAAAGGGCAGAATGGGTCCTCTACACTTATGTTCCAGGAAGAGATCTATGCCTCTCCTTTAATATACAATTGAAGAAGGCCATTCCAAACAGAGCAAGGGTGGTGGTGGGACCCAATCATGCTTTACATAGTAAGCCCCCACAGACCAAAACCCCTCAGCCTGTAAAAAATTCTGGCCTATCCAGTTCACCGACTTCTTCCTCAGTTACCATATTTCAGCCCACCCTGCCTGCTGGATCCCCCTCCTCAGAAGAATTAATTCTGTCCATGGCCAATGCCTCCATTGCTGCTATGCATGCAGCTAATGCTACCCAATATGAAGAATGCTGGGTATGCTTTTCTTCTCAATCCCCTTTTTATGAAGGAGTGTTTGGGTGGGTTCTTACAACAAATGATACCAGTAAACGTGGCTGGCACCCCAAGACTAACGAAGGGCTCACACTGAGTCAAGTGTCAGGCCTAGGCTCATGCCTTTTGGGGCCTTTCATGCTCCCCCTCAGGCCTTGCTAGAGGTTTGCAATCAGACTACTGTTGTAAATGCCACTTCTCTATACCTTGGGGCACCTAATGGTACTTATTTTTAGCATGCTCCACTGGACTTACTACCTATGTGGTTACCCAGACCTTTTTAGCTAACAGAGATTACTGTGTCTTAGTTCAACTTCTGCCAAAATTAATGGTGCACCATGCAGAAGATCTCCTCTGGTTTTGGGATAGAGGCACTAACCTCCCTTGCGACAAGAGGGAGCCCATCTCCACGGTGACCTTAATAGTGATCCTTGGTTTTGGAGCTGCAGGTGCAGGAACAGGCATTGCCTTCCTGGTCAACTCCCAACAGCAATATACTCAGCTTACCCACACCATGAAAGAGATATTCAAGAATTACGAAGAAGCTTAAAAAACCTAAAAGAATCTTTAGTCTCCTTGTCTGAGGCAGTGTTACAAAATAGACGAGGCCTTGACTTAGTGATCCTGGAAGAGGGAGGGCTCTGTGTGACCCTCAAAGAAGAATGTTGCTTTTATTCTGATAAGACTGGCTTAGTTGAAGACGGCCTGGAGAAAGAATCAGTTTAGGGGAAAGGAAACGCAATAGAGAACAACAAGAGTCTTGGTATCAAAATTGGTTTTCTACCTCTCCTTGACTCTCTCTCTACCTTGCTTCCCAGCCTTTTGGGGCCTTTCGTGGGTATTATGCTGCTTTTGTCTTTTGGCCCTTGGGATTTTAACAGATTAACCAGTTTTGTTAAGTTGCAGATTGATGTTGTCTTAAGTAAACCAGTTGCAGTCCACTACCACCGCATAGACGTCTGAGACTCAGCCAAGGATCTCTCCTCCACCGATGCAGAGAGAGCAACTGTTGGCCTTCAGTTTTCCACCCTCGCTGCAGACACTGAGCCCTCCTGGTTCCATAAGCTGTGGAGACATCAGTGAGGGGGAGGGTGACCTCTAACTCCCAATACTGGCTCCTAAATAGTGGCTGAAGGCCATAAGCTGTGGAGTTGCCTATGACAGGAGTATTGTGGTGCCATGAGCCAGGTGTACACCAAGAATAAAGACCACCATTAGGCTGCAAGGTGACTCTATGACGGGAGTATTGTGGGTTCACTACTTGGGTACACATCATGCGCACTAGGGCCATGGTGCCAAGAAAGTGTATGCTGCCCACATAGCCTAAAACACAAGGCCTTGCCCCACGGTTTCCACAGACCTGTAATGGGTCTTCGTGAGGGTGGTCTTCGTGGTGCTGCACATGGGGGCACACCACATAGCCTAAGACACGGCCCTCCACTGACCCTCTTTTTATGGCCACCCCAACCTTTAATAAAGAAAAAAGGGGGAGATGTGGGAAACCAGGCTGTGGGAAACCAGGCCTTCAACAGCTCCCACCTGAGAGCCAAATGACCATTTGTTGGGAACCGAGTCACCCCCTCTTTCACACAAGGCTGCTCCTTGGAACCAGCTGGCCTTAGCCCTGAACTGACACCTAGGGCTGTTAAAGAAGAACCAACATTCCGAGATAAGCAGGCACCAGGACTCTGAAATAAATTACAAGATGTCTCAAGCCTGCCATCCACATCTTTCCATATGTCCTTCACTTTGAAGTCTTTGTTCTCCCGCCTCAGTCCCCCTTTCCCCACCCTTTTTTTTTTTCTTTAAACTGTGTGTATATAACTGGGCTTTCAGCCTCATTAAAATCAGACCTTGACAAAAATCTCCCCATGCTTGGTCTCCCTTCTCTCTCCCCGCCCATTTCTCTTTCAGGCTTCGGTCCCCCTTGACCCACTGAATAACTAGGTCCTGCTGGACGGGACACCTCAGAAAATTGGAAATATTTCTACCTGAAAACTCCTGAGCCCTACCAAACCACAAGGACATGTGCTCCACTATGTTCACGCAGCCTTATTCATAATAGCCAGAAGCTGGAAACAACCCAGATGTCCCTCAACTGAAGAATGAATACGGAAAATGTGGTACATTTACACAATGGAATACTATTCAGTTACTAAAAACAAGAACATCATAAAATTTTGCAGGCAAATGGATAGAACAAGAAAATATTATCCTGAGTGAGGTAAACCAGACCCAAAAGGATATGCATGGTACATACTCATTGATAAGTGGATATAAGCCAAAAAGTACAGAATAGCCAAGATGCAACTCACAGACCTTAAGAAGTTTAAGAAGAGGGAAGGCCCAAGTGAGGATGCTTTAATTCCACTTAGAAGGGGGAACACAATAATTCTGGATGGGAGGCAGAGGGAGGGAGGGAACTAGATGTGAGAGGGGAGAGAAAGGAGGAGAGTGGAGGAGGATCAGGTATGGGGGTGGGGGAGACAGAAGAGAAGCCCAGAGGGCCAGGAGAATGAATGAAAATATGCAGTTGTGGGGCATAGGGTGGGAGGAATCTCTAGAAAATCCCAAAGAACAGGGATATGAGAGGCTCCCAGGACTCAATAGGGATGACCTCAGCCAAAATGCTCAACAGGGGGGAGATGGAACCTGAAGAGACCACCTTCAGGAGATAGACAGGGGCCCCAGTGGAAGGATGGGACGAACCTACCTTCAAAACTTCTGACCCTGAATGAGAGGGGGACAGAAATGCAGGGGCAAAAATGAATCAGAGACTGAAGGAAAGGCCATCCCATGACCAGCCTAACTTGAAATCACTCCCATGGATAGGCACCAAATCCTGACACTGTTACTGATGCCATGTTGTGCTTGTAGACAGGAGCCTAGCATGGCTGTCCTCTGAGAGGCTCTACCAGCAGCTGACTGAGACAGATGCAGATACTTACAGCCAACCACTGGTCTGAAGTCAGGGGCCTCATGGAATAGTTAGGGGAAGGATCGAAGGGGCTGAAGGGGATGACTACACCATAGGAAGAACAACAGAATCAACTAGCCTGGACCCCTGGGAGCTCCCAGAGACTGAGTCACCAGCAGAAGAGCATACATGGGCTGGTCAGTGGCCTACAGTACATATGTAGTAGAGGACTACCTTGTCTGGCCTCAGTGGGAGGGGATGCTATAGAGACTTGATGCCCCAGGGAAAGGGAGACCTGGGAATGGGGTGGGTGGGGGAACACCCTGTCAGAGGCAAAGGAGAGAGAGGAGGGGTGAAGAACTCTTGGGGGGGCAGAATTGGGGGCAACATTTGGAATGTAAATAAATAAAACAATTAAAACATCATTAAAAAGCTATCATTTCAAAACATATATGTTGCTTTATGAACATATAAAGCAATGTATAGTTTTATTCTGTATGTGTAGTTAATATTCAGTGGGTTAAGATGATTTGTAGATGCTGCTGGTCATTTTTACAATGTCTCTGGAAAGTAAGAGTAGCTGTTTTATGAGCCTGGTAGGCTCGGTAGGGCACACATAACTGAAGACATTTCCCCCTCTCACAGAAACACTCAACAGCCAATAGTACAGCACTAAGGAGAAGTGTCCCATGAGCACTTGACCCTGTCATAACCGACTGTTGACAGGACCACTGGTTGCTGTAAGTATCTGCATCTGCCTGCAGGCCTGTGCAGATTCCCTGCAGTTGATGTGAGTTCATGATCACAAGTCTGCATCCAATTCAAAAGGTTGTGTTTCACAGCCTTCCCCTTTCTCTGACTCTTAGATGTTCTCTATTCATTTCCTGTCCCCTGAGCCATAGAGGAGGTAGTGTAAATGTCCTGTTTAGGGTGTGAATCATTAATTGTCACTTGTCCTCAGCATCTTGGGTAGTTATGAGACTGAATTCACCAAAATTAATTGCAAAGAGAGTATCTTAGTTAGGGTCTTATTGCTGTGCAGAGACACCATGACTACAGCAACTCTTATAAAGGAAAACATTTAATTGGGTCTGGCTTATAGTCTAGAGGTTTAGTCCATTATCATCATGACAAGAAGCATGGCAGCATCCAGGCAAACATGGTGCTAGAAAGGTAACTGAAAATTCTATAACTGGATAGAAAGAGAGCAGGAAAGACAGTGAGCCAGTAGGCCCAGCTTGAGCCTCTGAGACCTCAAGCCCACCTTTTAGTGATGCACTTCCTCTAACCAGATCATACCTACTAATAGAGCCAGTCCCTATGGACATATACGGACCATTTTATTCAAAGTACTACAAAGTGGGGATTCTCTGACCAAGACTGAGGAGCACTTCTCCATGGATCTAAGCAGACATGTAGATGGCAGTGTGTTCTGATGGTATGCTAGTTTAGTCAAGCGACAGCAGTAAATTCTCTCCTTGGGCCTGGCACACTTGCAGGCATGGGATGCTGATTAGGCTTTCAGTAGCAAGCACGGCAAGCATAGGCTTCTTACTGTGGAACAGTCCTCACATCCAATAAATGGTGGGCTAGCTACCTCTACAACAACTGGGTACATCTTGCCCAGCAAGTTGGTTTTCGAGTTCAGTTTAGAGCTAGGGAAGATCACTTGAAGCCCCTCGCCCCAACAGCCTAGCTTGCCAGCAAGTGGGAAGTATGTTTCCAGTTTACCTAGTTTGCTCTCTCTGGATCTTGAAACCAGGGTGTGTGCTGTCTTCAGCAATAGGGCTTATCTTCAAGTTCTGGTGAGCAACCAAGAGGAATGACATAGTCTGAACAGCTGTGGGGCCTCTGAGGCTTCCCTGACCAATTCTGCTGAGGCTTCCTTCCATGCCTGGCACTGCTAACGTATGTGATAGCTCATGCTTCTGACAGCAGTGTTGCCTGGTCACACAAGGCCCTCCTTCCATCTCTTTTGTAGATATATTGGAGTGATAAGATAGTAGGTTTCTAAATGGCTTTTTCTAATGCCCTCATTTTTATTAACACCCCCTACTCACTTATCTCCTTAAGCCCTAACCCAGGGACCTCCCTGCTTAAACCCTTTCACCTGTAACCTTCCCTCTTGTTGTCCCTTTTCCTTTATCATGCTATGCCCCTCTCTTAAGCTATCCTGTCAGATGGCCACTTCTGAGTTCCCCGGATTTCATAGGTATTCCATGCTAAACAAACAGAACCCAAAGAACAGAAACTAGTTCTTCATATGAGAGAGAACATGCAGTGTTTGTTCTACCAGGACAGAGTTAAAACTCGCAGTATAGTTCCCCCTCCTGCCCAGTTTCATATATTTATCTTCAAATTTCTGTTCATTTTTATTCACAGCTGAATAAAATTTCCCATGTCTGGGAAGGGAAGCTTACTGGCTACTCTGGGGCCTCTAGGTACCTCATTAGCATGGAGAATTCTGTCTTGAGCCTACATTACCACAGGTCACATCTCTTTTATGTGAAAAGCAAGTGTGACAGGGAGCTGGGAGTTGCCTAAGCCCCAGGTGTGTGCTCATTGAGTTGCCCAGTCTTGACCTGCTCTACCTTACCAAACTTCCTGACATGGTTTTATGCCCCACACTTATGAGGGGAGTATTGAAAATAGGACTGATCCCTTAATTTCCTTTTCAGTATGCTTCTCACTGGAATATAGAAAGTGCACCTATGTTAGGGTTGGGTGTTAATTTTGTTATCTTGCCATTTTGCTGCAAGAGTATTTTGGTGGAATCTTTAGGGTCTTGTATGTATAAATCACATCATCTGTAAATAAGGATAGATAGATAGTTTTACTTATCAACTTGACACAATATAGACTTACCTAGAAAGAGTATCTCAATGAGGGCTACCTAGATCAGGTTAGCTGTAAGCAGTTCTGTGGCATGTTGATTGCATTAATTGATGAGGGAAGACCCAGCCCACTATGGGCAGCACCATTCCTTAGGCAAGAAATCCTGAACTGTATAAGTAAAGAGAGGGTGCTCAGCATATGGAAGCACATATTAACTTATCCTTGCTCCTTGTGGCTAGGATGTGACTAGCTGTCTATATTCCACTAGATGTCCCTGCTCTGATAGACTCTAACCTGGAATTGTGAGCTAAAATAAACCCCTAAACTGCTTATGATCAAGGCATTTTATCACAGCAACAGAAATGAAACTAGGTCGGGAGAATTGACTTCTTTTGCTATTTGTATTCCTTTTATTTCTGTCTTTTGTCTTACTGCTCAAACTAGGATTTTAGGTACCATATTGAACAGAAGTGGAGAAAATAGACATCCTTCTTTTGTTCTTGAGCTTGGTAAGAATGTTTTGAGGTTTGTTGTTGTTGTTGTTGTTTTCATTTAGCATGATGTTGAATACAGTACAGATTTGTTGTATATAAACTTTATTATGTTAATGTTTGACCCCTTCCTCCCTAGCCACTTCGTGACTTTTATCATGAAAGGATAGCAGACAAAGGGCTTTTCTGTGTCTATTGGGATAACCCTGTCATTTCTGTCTTTGAGTCCATCCATCCATGTACATGATATACTTCATTGATCAATTTATATACATTGAAACATCTGTGCATCTCTGCAAGGAAACTAACTTGATCATGATGAATGATATTTTCAATGTGACCTTGCATGGAATCTGCTAGTATTTTTTTAAAGATCTAATTATTCATATTTTAGTGTATGTTGAGTGTTTTGTCTTCATGCATGAATGTACATCATGTGCATATAATGCTTAGAGAGACTAAAGGAAAGGAATGGAACCCTGGAACTGGAGTTACAGACCTTTGTTAGCTGCCATGTAAGTGCTGAGAGCAGCAAGTGTTTTTAACCCCTCAGCCATCTCTCCAGCCCTGATTCACCAGTATCTTATTGAGAATTTACACATCTATGTTCATCAAGGAAATAAGTTTCTATTTTTCTTTCTGTGTGTATATGTTTCCATTTGATTTTGGTGTCAGGGTAATACTAGTTTCATAAAAAATATGAAAGCATCCTGTTCTTTTCTATTTTATAGAGCAACTTTAGTCATATTGGTGTTTGGTAGAATTATGCAGTAACTCATCTGACCTTGGGCTTTCTGGTTTTGTGGGACTTTTTCTTATTACTTCAATCTTGTTACTAGTTATAGGTCTACTTAAATTATTTATCCAATCATAATTTAATTTTGGTAGGTCATATATGTCTAAAAATTCATCAATTTCTTTTAGACTTTTTCAAACCTAGTAAAATAAAAGGTTTCAAGGTATGCTTTTACAGTGTTTTTTAATTTCACTGATGTCTGTTGAAATGTGTCCCTTTTCATCTCTAATTTTATTAATTTCTATCCTGATCTCAATTATTTTTCCCAATTATTGCTCTGGATTTGCTTTGTTCCTGTTTCTCCAACGTATTAAAGTGAACATTAAACTGTTAGTTTCTCTCACAGAGATGTAAGCACTTGGGGCAATAAGCTTGCCTCTTAAGATTTTCTTCACTGTACCATACAGATTTTGATATGTATTTTTAGTTTCATTTGATTTCTTATTCATTTCTTCACTAACCCATTTATTGTTCAAAAGTGTGTCATTGTTGTTGAAAGTCTCACCAACAGGACAGACCATGTAGAAGACAGAATATCAGACTTGAAGGTAAGGTAGAGGAACTGTATCACTAAATAAAAAATATTTAAAAAAAAAAAACAAAAAAAACAGGAACAGGAACTTTGGTATACCAGGAACATACCAAATCTGTGAATTATGGCCATAGAAGAAGATTTTCAGGCCAAAGGCATGGTAAATAGATTTTTCTCCAGAGAAAAACAAACCTATCCAGAATCAAAGGCCCAAAGAACATCAAATAGGACCAGAAAAGAAATGCCACTTAACATGATTAAAACACTATAACAGAGGCTACAGAGCAAGGGTTAGAAGTACCAAAGTGAAAAGTCAAATCACACACAGAGGCACACTGGAATAATAGTTGATTCAATGAAACTTCGAAAGTCCAAAGGGCTTCGAAGACACACTGAATATTCTGAAAGCTCACAGACAGCCGCTCAGTATTATACCTTATATACCCTGAATTTTATATCTTTAATACTACATATTAAAATTAAAGGAGAAATAAAAGCTGTCCATGATAAAGACACACTACAGAGAATTATAGCAACAGGGTATCCTCTATAGAAGGTGCTGGAAGGAAGAGTAAGAGCTCTTAGCCTTCCTAAGAGCCCACTCCAGAGCCCACGGGGGAAAATAAACAGACAAGAAGAATAATGTGTCTAAGAAGACACATTATCAGCAAAACAATTGGAATTGACACACATCTCAACTGAATACTAATGGTCTCAATTTAGTAATAAGGAGACATAGACTAGGATTAGAAAACAGGATCCTTTTTGCTGACTCCAAGAAACACACTTCACTACAAAAATCAGACAGAGCCTTGGTGTTCATGCAAGTGGAGTAGGAAACAAGTAAATAGAACTTGTTAAATTAGACAGAACAGACTTCATACTTCATACTCATGAGGGGAACAAGCTATCAAGAGGATATTTACAGTTCTAAACATGCACACTATCACAAATGCACAAATTTCACTAAACAAAGACTGTAAATCCATGTAAAGCTTCAGACTCACCCCAACACAGCACTAGTGGGAGATCGCAATGCCCCATTATTGCCTATAAACAGATCATCCAGATTAAAAGAAATGAAAAGCATTAGAATTATGTGAAGCCATAAATCAAATAGATCAACTAGTTATACTCTAACACAGGATGGGAGGACCAAAACTTCATGATGGGTAGATCAATACCAATAATGAATTCAGTGCGTGCCCATTACTTACTTTGTCTATACAGGTAAAGAACTAACAAATGGGATGTGCATTCAGTATCATTCACTGGATCACTGGTATACAAGAGTTCTTATAAGAAATGGTTCAACTAACTTGCATAAGGCAAACTGTACAAGTGAGGTTGGTGACAGTTCACTATGACCCTTTATCAACACTGTCTTGAGAACAGTTACAGGGTTGTAATACAGTTAGGAAATGATATGTTAAAGAAAGAAACCAACATAATCGATGAATGAATGCTGAGGTGGTTTGAATAAGAATTAAAACCCTAGGCTCATCTATCTGAATGCTTAGTCAATAGGGAGTAGAAACACTATTTGAGGAGGACTAGGAGGTAGTGACCTTGTTAGAGTAGACATTGGAGGTGGGCTGTAAAGTTTCAAAAGCCCATGGTAGGCCCAGTCTTTCATTCTCTCTATTTGCTGGAGAGTGAGTAGCTCTCAGCTAGTGTTCTTGCTGCCACACTCCCCACCATGATAATAATGGACTGGTTCTCTGAAACTGTAATCTAGCCCCCAATCAAATGCTTTCTTTTATAAGAGTTGCCATGGTAATGGTGTCTCATCACCGCAATAGTGACTAGGACAATTGTAAAAACACATAAGTTGCACAAACAATCCATATACTCTGTATAGATGCAGGTGGAGCTTCCCAAGAGAACTGAGATGAAACTCTTCCCACTTTTATACGTGAGCTTTAAAAGCACTCACAAATGGAGAAATTATGCTATTTTAACTGCAGCAAAAGCAACCAAACTAATATTTTCTTGTTATCTAACTTTAGCTCTAGCAGTATGTGAATACAAAATACTGTAATGAATGTCCTTGTTTGTTAAGCAATACATCAAAGAACTTGGGATAGATTGAGAGGTGGAGAGCCCTGATATACAAAACCTGTAAAGTATAAAACAAATTCACTTTTTATTCTCAGGGAGGAAAAGGTGGAGAGGTGGCTCTACTTATTTTTATAGTGTACCCATTTAGACCTAGCACTCAGGAGACAGAGGCAGGCTGATCTCTGTGTTTGAGGCCAGCCTGGTCTACAAAGAATGCTCCAGGACAGCCAGGGCTACACTGAGAAACCCTGTCTGAAACAAAACAAAACAACAAAACAAAAAAGAAAAACCTTAGCTTTTCCAAAGAAAAAGATAATGAACCTTTGTCCTAAAAAATGTATAATGTTTTATTTGATATTTTTATTGAATGTAGCTTTTAATGGTTAGATTTCTCTTTGGGAGATTAAATGGGAAGACTGTCTCAGATGACTTTATGTAGAAACCTTTCAGCACCCAGAAGCGTAAGCTTTTACAGTCTGGGTGTTTAGCTGGATGACCAACACTGATGCTCCTTCGAAAACCCTGACTTATATATAAGCCAGCCAAGACAATTCAAAATGTGATGGCAAAACTTTGACATTTCAGATATTCACAAAACCAGCATATGGGTTTAAAGAATAATATGTTTATAATGATGCTTTATTTTTAAAAGTCTGGAATATTTTGAGTCATTGTGAATTTTAACAATAAAGAAAAAAATACAGCTGCTTTTGTTTTTGAAAAGGCACAGAAGCTAAACACTTACTGATTGAATCTTCTCAATACTATCAGAGTTGTCACAGATTCAAATTACAAACCTCAAATTCTGACAACATCCTGTTTCATAAGGTCACCTCCTCCCCCCAGCACAAACCCAGGGAAACCTCAGAGCTTCTTAATGTACCACCTCCTTGGGAAACTCAAAGTACCTTGCAGTGAATCACCAAAGGAGCCCAGCTATGAGACAGGTACTCTCTGCCTCCATTTAAAGTCTAAAACAAGCATGGTGCAACAGGGGATGCTTGGATGCATTCTCTCTGGTCACACAGCCACTCACCTCCCCACAACAGGTAGGCATGGTCAGACTGCTGTGGAAGCCCCCAAGCCTTTCCAAGAGCCTGAAACTCACTGGTTTCTGTGGTTGTCTCTGTGGTTGTCGTAGGCAGACTGCTTTTCTACAGATTCTGGCTCTATGCCAGAGTCTAATTAAGCCACCAGGATGCCAGATGGTTAACCCTCTCAACACCCACCTACAGTTATTTATGAAACACTTTGAAATCTTTACTTACTCCCCCGAATAACATTGTGTAGCAGACACATATAACAGGGTGAGAGTAGGCGTGCCTGCAGGAATCCCGAAGGCTAGCACTTGCTACGTGCACTTAAGAAAGCTTGCTTGCTAAGTCTAGGGTTCAGAAATCCTCCAAATGTACATGTGCTAATAAGTTAGAGTTTAGAGAAAAATGCAAAAGAATTCTAAATTTTATCATATTTAACCCAAGGAAAATATTTTTTTGTTGTTGTTGTTTAGAGAAAAAGAAAACAAGCATATGGATCACAATGTCTGTTGTGAATCTTTTTTTACCATGTGAACAAAACATTATAGAGCTTTTGAAACTCCCAAGGCCACTGCTATTCAAGAAAGAAAGAAAGAAAGAAAGAAAGAAAGAAAGAAAGAAAGAAAGAAAGAAAGAAAGAAAGAGAAAGAAAGAGCACTCTTTTAAGATTTAGGTGCTTTATCTTTTCCAAAATGAAAAGATCAAACACGTATTTGTAATCAAGGCAATAGTGTCTCTGAGTCCCTTGCTAAGATCAACAGCAGTGAGGGTGAATAAGGGGAAGCCCAGACAATGGTCAAACCTGAAAGGAAGCTCTCTGTTGAGGCCAGCCTTCCCTGACAGCAACCTCTAGACCTAGGTCATAGCACTGTCTGAATACTCTACCCTAATTCTTCTCTAAGGAGAAAGAAGCGAGGACCTTCGGTAACCTAACTGAGCCCTTCCAGTCTGACAAGAGAAGAGCTCTATGCCAAGGTAACTTAACAATAGCTAAATTGCAATTCGGGAGGAATGCAGAAAATTGATTAATTGGACTAATTGTCTTCTCTTTCCGACATCAGAGTAAGTACCCCAGTACATACAGTACACAAACGATTGCTTGTTTCTTATTCCATGATCTCTAGCAACAGACTCCTGCTTCTAGCTTCCTATTAACGCGGATGCAATTCCCAGTCAACTAAAGCTAGTCAAGGGCCAGGTCTATGTCCTTATTTTACAGTAATGGTACTTTCTTCTCAACCTTATGCAGATCCAATTCCTCGTCCTTATAACTCCTATATATCTATATTGTACAAAAAAGAGCACCAAGACGGACTGCTGTCTCTAAGGCTGTCATGGATGCAGACAAGAACATCCCTATCTGGTAACAACAGAAGATTTCACACCTAAAGACTGCCACAATATGGCCCAAACAAAAGGGTAACTTAATTAATTGCTGGCCAAGAGCCATGTTCCTACCAAATCAGGGCATCTATAAGATGACATATGGTTTGTTATTTCTAACAAATATGAAAAGCCTTTTGAAGTGATTATCTGTGAAAATCATTCTATATGTAACATAGCATTAAAGAAGTGAAAATATTTTTTAAAAAGCAGATTTCTCTCCAAAAATTTGAAAACCATTTTCATTTTAAAAAGTAAGAACTGCATGCACTTGCAGCTGTCTTAATTCTACCATGTTCTACATACAGGACGGCAGCCTCCCTCACGTAAGTAACATTAACACAGAACAGTAATTTTCAAAACAGAGCTACAAGTTCTCAATGGCCCACTTCATTGAGAGAGAGAGAGAGAGAGAGAGAGAGAGAGAGAGAGAGAGAGAGAGAAAACGAACATTTTGTGTATTAACAGTATCCTATTATTCACTGTATAAGATCTTACCACTATGTTGTGTTTTTAAACATGTGCTTGTGGTAATGATAGTATAAGATAAATGCACTGGGCCTCACTTCCCTGCAGATGAGAATTTATATTCCTCCTCATCATATCTTCAGTATCTTACATGTCAAATACCATCGTCCCAATGACCACTCCTTACAGCACAGTGCAGCCACCGCCTGCCTGCCTTATTCTGTGATGAACAAAGAAAGGAAGCTGCCTACAGGACTGGTCCACAGGCAATTCCAACCTGAGGGTATCCTGAGTGCTTTCTCAATCAAGGCCAACAACGCAACTTTTAACTAACGTTTGGAAGAAACTGCATCCCCAAAGGCAAGAGACACAAACTGCAAACTTTAGACAACCTTGAAGTGGCCCTAGATCTTGAAGGCGGGTTCTCTTATGCCCTCCAGGACTCTCACCTCTAAGAACTTCACCATGCCCTAGTGATAGGATGAAACAGAAGGAAGACAATATACCATCCACTCTCAAAGAGCAGCCCACCACCTCACAGCCCACCATCTCCTGGGGCTTTAATAAATACCAAGACTGATGAGCTGTGCAGATAAGCGAAACCTTACTGCAGTGAATTTAAGTGATTAAAGTCGATTTTCACACTAAAGTAAAACATAGTTGAATATTTTCTTTTCCTTTCCATCATGAAACTGGTTCTTTCCCGTAGGGTGTAGAGGCTGTGATGTTAAAGGCAGCTGTTTTGAAAACTTTTGCTTCAGACCATCTTGCACTAGGGAAGACACAGTGGGTTAAAGCCACAGGGCAAACTAACGACACCTGACGCCCTGATCATATAGGACAGAAATGTAACAATTATTTTTATTTTACATTACTTTAAAACTCAACCAAGATTTCTCAGGCTGGAGCCATGCATGCATCTGTGGCCAAGGCCCTAAGTGTCTACCTTATTCATCTTTTACTCATCCCGATCCATTATCTATTTTCAGTTAAAAATCATTAAAATCCAGCATGCAAGAATCTAAACACGGGACAAAAAGAACCTATTTTTCCCATGGGGGCAGTGAGCAGATGTCAATAGCTGCAGCTGTGACTATATAATTACCTGTTTGCATTTACGCAGACCACAGTTTAGATTTAATAGGTCAGATGACAATACAGCAAAATGCATGGAGCCTATGATTACCCCTTTCCAAACATTCTCTCACTCACAACTTCGACCCTGGGAACATAGCAGCCACAGACTTAGGTCAATAAGAAACACTGGCCAGCACAATAGGCCTTGCCTCAAACAGCGCTGTTGACAGACGGCAGCACAAAGGAAATGAATAGAGCCCCTCAGTTCTCACACAGAGTGCAGAGTGACTCAGGGCACTGCTGCTTTGCTGCTCTGTTTGAACAGTGTATACAGCTTTTGTCCTCAGCCACTGTTCACAGCTCAAAGAGGGCTAAAGAGCCTAGGAAGTGAAGGCGGAAGAATGCTCCACACTTGTCCCTTTGGCCAGCAGTTGTACCCATATGCACATGACAGGTCAAGAGAGAGCTGGGAAGTCAGTAGGTAAAACTTCTTAACCCAGGGAAGTCATTTTTGCATTAAAATAGAGCTAGGGCCAAACAGTCCAGTCACTGAGTTGGTGCTGACAGGGTACTGAGTCAAGCACTGATGCTGCTCTTTTACACTTCTTTCGTTTCTGTCATACTTCTCTTATGAGTCACTTACAATCCCCCCCCCCCATCTCCCCTCATCCCCCTCCCCCAGCTTGTGTTAAGTACAAAGAGAAGTCTGGACTGGCTCAAAGAAGAGAAGCAAAGTAGGCCGTGCGCCAGTAGAGAATGCAGGAACGGGGCTGAAAGCCATTGAGAGGGCAAGGTTCTACTAGTGCTCTGAGGCCTCGCCAGACTGGCAGAAGCCTTTCTGGTCTGTTTTGTATATGTATGTTAACATGCCCCAAGCACATGCACTCTTCTCTTCCTGCATCTTTCTTAGGTGAATCAGGTATAAAACTACAGAACCTAAATCAGAAGTCAAACAGCAGGCACTACAGACCAACAGCTTCCATTGACAAAGGCCAAGAAAATCTAGCTAGATCAAAGCACCAACTCAAGTACGAAGTAAAATGTTCCTTCCCAAAAATATCTTGGGAGGTTTTATCTGTACTTAAGCATGCATGCTGTAGGGTTCAACTACACTCTAATCTGGTTCTACCAATTATCCGTTTTGTTATTTCTTAATTTAAAAATTAAGGGTCTTAATTTTCTTCATCTGCAAATGAGATGACCAACTATTTCTTTTCTCCCCCCCCCATCCCCCCCTCGGTTGTTTTTTTTTTTTTTTCCCCGAGACAGGGTTTCTCTGTATAGCCCTGGCTGTCCTGGAACTCACTCTGTAAACCAGGCTGGCCTCGAACTCAGAAATTCGCCTGCCTCTGCCTCCCAAGTGCTGGGATTAAAGGCGTGCACCACCACGCCCGCCCGGCATATCAACTATTTCTTAATTTAAAAATGTCATAATTATTTTAATAATTTTTACATCTAAACCTGTAAATTCACTTATTGAAAGGCTATAGTATTATAATTCAAAATATGCATATACTGCATACTGATAACATCAGTTTAATGAGTATCTCCTTTCCAGGCATCATCATCTCTGTGTGTTAGGAACCTATAAGCGCCTCCTGGAGTAATCTCAAGTATATGAAGAGTTGCTGTATACTAGAGTTACGCTAGCTAGTGTGCTGCAGAACGTCAGTGCTATCTCCTCCCTGTGCTTTGCCCACCTTCACGCTCTCCAGCTGCCCCTCCCCGCCATGGGAGCCTATCCTCCCCAGCTACACTCTTACTCTGTTTCAATAAATAATCATTGAGATAATAATAATACCTGCTGGCTTGGCTCCTGTGAGGACAAAAGAGGTTATTATGTGTGACGGACCTAACAGCCTGGCACCAGGCAGGCAAGCATTCCTGAAATGTTGTCTGCAAGTTTAACCCCAATTACTACTAGGACACTTTCAAAGTCTATAACAAGTGTTAACAGTCACAGCTGCTTGCACCTCCTCAGCCAAGGGACTAATGCAGTTATGACCCAACAGGAAATTTATTTCAAGATGACTAAGATTACTACATCTTGTGTCCATGAAAATATTTATTTACTAAGAGACTGTTTTCTGCTAGTAAATAGATTCCAGTTTTATGGTCACTGCATCTGTGACATAGACATGGATAACACACACAAACATATTAATAGTGAAATGTATGCATATATGGGAGGGGTGCATGCTCACATGTGTGTGTGCCTGTGTATGCATTTGTAGAAGCCAGAAGAAGATTATTCATGTCCTGCTCTGTCATTCTTCATCTTGTTTCCTTGAAACAGGGTCTCTTACTGAGAACCTGGAGCTAGGCTCAGTCAGCAAGCCCTAGCAACCCGACCGCTCACTGTCTCCCTGCACAGCGACAGGGGTGGAGGTGCACAGCCATGATCAGGTTCTTATGCTCGAATAGCAAGTGTTCTTACCTACCAAGCCATCTCTCTATCCACTAACATAAAACTTTATATATATGATTTAACATTTCCACCCAATCTAAATCAATGTCCAGCCTAACAGTGACAGCGGCAAGATGGCTCAGTGGATGAGTCTGATTCCTGAAACCCACTGGGTGGAAAAGGAGAAATGAATCCTGAAAATTGTTCTCAAATCTCCAAACATGCATGTCCACATGCAGAAACACACTGAAAATACAAAAGATAAATGTTTGGCTCACCCATTTTGTTGATACTCCTAATAAGGTAACTAGGACTCGTTAAGCATATGCTTAACAAGGCAAAGGAGGCACTGCTGTAGAAAGTCTGGCATAGCAGCCAACCATAAAGCCCTAGAGGCCCATAAATAATACTATGCTGTGAGTTACAAATGTAGAAGATATATTTTTTTGAAGAATAACCAATTGCTAACCATATTTAGTCTTTAGGAGTCAAAAAGTTAATCTTCATCATTTCAGCCATAATAAGTTTTATGCTTATGAATTTTTATCTCATGTGTTAATTATATATGCAATAACCCAGAGGATGCAAAGAAGTTAATTAATGAAAAATAACTGCCTTAAAGATAGATATTTTAAGCACAGTGATTTAAAAGAAAGGACGCCCACTGTTTCCATGACTTTCCAAATGCCTCCTTACACTGCATAGAACCTGACACGGAGCAGTAACAATGTCAGAGTTCACATCACAGAGATCGGAATCAATGTATCTTCAAAGTCTGAACTTGTAAACATTCACAAATATTTATGAATGCCCTTGATTATAAGTAAATTCTAAAGCAGACTTCCATGTCCAACAATATGTTGGACGAAGTAAATGGATCAAAGCTTCTGCGACAGGAATCAACGCAGAGGTGAAAATACCAAAGATATTTTTTAGTATCATTGAAACAACAGTTTAGAGTTAGATTATTTAAGTCAGGAAAAGAAAGGAGAGTACTCTACCCAATTCATTCTATGAGGCCACAGTTACTCTGATACCTAAACCACACTAAGATCGAACAAAGAAAGAGAACTTCAGACCAATTTCCCTTATGAATATCGATGCAAAAATACTCAAAAAATTCTCGCAGACCGAATCCAAGAACACATCAAAATGATCATCCATCATGACCAAATAGGCTTCATCCCAGGAATGTAGGGATGGTTTAATATATAGAAATCCAGCAATGTAATCCACTATATAAACAAACTCAAAGACAAAAACCACACGATCATCTCCTTAGATGCTGAGGAAGCATTTGACAAAATCCAACATGCATTCATGATAAAAGTCTTGGAAAGATAAGGGATTCAAGGCCCATACCTAAACATAATAAAAGCAATCTACAGCAAACCAGTTGCCAACATCAAAGTAAATGGAGAGAAACTTGAAGCAATCTCACTAAAATCACAGACTAGACAAGGCTGCCCACTTTCTCCCTACCTATTCAATATAGTACTTGAAGTCATAGACAGAGCAATTCAACAACAAAAAAGAGACCAAGGGGATTCAAATTGGAAAGGAAGAAGTCAAAATATCACTCTTTGCAGATGATATGATAGTATATATAAGTGACCCCCAAAACTCCACCAGAGAACTCCTAAACCTGATAAACAGCTTCAGTGCAGTAGCCAGATATAAAATTAACTCAAACAAACCAATGGCCTTTCTCTACACAAAGGATAAACGGGCTGAAAAAGAAATTAGGGAAACAACACCCTTCACAATAGTCACAAATGATATAAAATACCTTGGTGTGACTCTAACTAAGGAAGTGAAAAATCTGTATGATAAGAACTTCAAGTCTCTAAAGAAAGAAATTGAAGAAGATCTCAGAGGATGGAAAGATCTCCCATGCTGATGGATTGGCAGAATCAATATAGTAAAAATGGCTATCGTGCCTAAAGCAATCTACAGATTAAATGCAATCCCCATCAAAATTCCAACTCAATTCTTCACTGAGTTAGAAAGGGCAATTCGCAAATTCATTTGGAATAATAAAAAAACCTAGAATAGTAAAAACTATTCTCAACAATAAAAGAACCTCTGGGGAAATCACCATGCCTGACATTAAGCTGTACTACAGAGCAATTGTGTTAAAAACTGCATGGTACTGGTACAGCAACAGACATGTAGATCAATGTAATAGAATTGAAGACCCAGAAATGACTCCACATACCTATGGTCACTTGATCTTTGACAAAGGAGCTAAAACCATCCAGTGGAAAAAAGACAGCATTTTCAACAAATGATGCTGGCACAACTGGCGGTTAGGTTATCATGTAGAAGAATGTGAATTGTTCCATTCTTATCTCCTTGTGCAAAGCTCAAGTCTAAGTGGATCAAAGACCTCCACATAAAACCAGAGAGCAGAAAATGGGGAAAAGCCTCAAAGATATGGGCACAGGGGAAAAATTCCTAAACAGAACAGCAATGGTTTGTGCTGTAAGATCAAGAATTGACAAATGGGACCTCATAAAATTACAAAGCTTCTGTAAGGCAAAAGACACTGACAAGAAGACAAAAAAGCCACCAACAGATTGGAAAAGTATTTTTACCAATCCTAAATCTCATAGGGGACTAATTTCCAATATATACAAAGAGCTCAAGAAGGTAGACTCCAGAAAAACAAATAACCCCATTAAAAAATGGGGTACAGAGATAAACAAAGAATTCTCAACTGAGGAACACCGAATGGCTGAGAACCATCTGAAAAAAATGTTCAACATCCTTAATCATCAGGGAATGCAAATCAAAACAACATTGAGATTCCACCTCACACCAGTCAGAATGGCTAAGATCAGGTGACAGCAAATGCTGGCGAGGATGCAAGCTTGTACAACCACTCTGGAAGTCAGTCTGGCGGTTCCTCAGAAAATTGGACATAGTACTACCTGAGGATCCAGCAATACTTCTCCTGGGCATATACCCAGAAGATGTTCCAACTGGTAATAAGAACACATGCTCCACTATGTTCATAGCAACCTTATTTTTAATAGGCAGAAGCTGGAAAGAACCCAGATGTCCCTCAACAGAGGAATGGATACAGAAAATGTGGTACATTTATACAATGGAGTACTACTCTGCTAATAAAAAGAATGAATTTATGAAATTCTTGGGCAAATGGATGTATCTGGAGGATATTATACTTAGTGAGGTAACCCAATCACAAAAGAAGTCACCAGAAGACCAGGGCAGCGGGGCCCTTCCGGTCCGCACTGCACCAGCGAAGGTCTCAGGTGCAGGGGCTAAGCACTCTACCAAGTGCCCTGCAGGACTCTCCAAGCAATCTTGGGACCACGGGTGAGCGGAACACATCATCTGTTCCAGAGTAATTGTAATAATAACTGCATGGTACTGGTACAGCAACAGACAGGTAGATCAATGGAATAGGATTGTAGACCCAAAAATGAATCCATACACCTATGGTCACCTGATCTTTGACAAGGGAGCTAAAACTATCCAGTGGAAAAAAGACAGCCTTTTCAACAAATGGTGCTGGCACAACTGGAAGTTATCATGTAGAAGACTGGGAATTGATCCATTCTTATCTCCTTGTACTAAGGTCAAGCCTAAGTGGTTTAACGATCTCCACATAAAACCAGAGACACTGAAACTTATAGAGGAGAAAGTGGGGAAAAGCCTCGAAGATATGGGCACAGGGGAAAAATTCCTGAATAGAACAGCAAAGGCTTGTGCTGTAAGATCAAGAATTGTCAAATGGGACCTCATAAAGTTGCAAAGCTTCTGTAAGGCAAAAGATATTGTCAACAAGACAAAAGGGCCACCAACAGATTGGGAAAGGATCTTTACCAATCCTAAATCAGATAGGGTACTGATATCCAATATATATAAAGAACTCAAGAAGGTGGACACCAGAAAATCAAATATCCCCATTAAAAAGTGGGGCACAGAGTTAAACAAATAATTCTCAACTGAGGAATGCCGAATGGCTGAGAAGCACATGAAAAAATGTTCAACATCCGTAATCATCAGGGAAATGCAAATCAAAACAACCCTGAGATTCCACCTCACACCAGTAAGAATGGCTAAGATCAAAAAGTCAGGTGACAGCAGATGCTGGAGTGGATGTGGAGAAAGGGGAACACTCCACCATTGTTGGTGGGACTGCAAGCTTGTTCAACCACTCTGGAAATCAGTCTGGCGGTTCCTCAGAAAATTGGACATAGTACTACCGGAAGAACCTGCAATACCTCTCCTGAGCATATATCCAGAATATGTTCCATCTGGTAATAAGGATACATGTTCCACTATGTTCATAGCAGCCTTATTCATAATAGCCAGAAGCTGGAAAAACCCAGATGTCCCTCAACAGAGGAATGGATACAAAAAATTTGGTATATTTACACAATGGAGTACTACTCAGCTATTAAAAACAATGAATATATGAAATTCCTAGGCAAATGGATGGATCTGGAGGGTATCATCCTGAGTGAGGTAACCCAATCACAAAAGAACTCACATAACATGTACTCACTGATAAGTGGATATTAGCCCAGAAACCTAGACTACCCAAGATACAATTTACTAAACACATGAAACTCAAGAAGGAAGATCAAAAGGTGAACACTTCACCCCTTCCTAGAATTAAGAACAAAGCTCACATTGAAGGAGTTACAGAGATCAATTGTGGAGCTGAATCAAAAGAAGGGACCAACCAGTGACTGCCACAGCCAGGGATCCATCCCATAAACAGCCATCAAACATTGACACTATTGCATGCGCCAGCAAGATAGTGCTGAAAGGGCCCTGATATAGCTGTCTTGTGGGAGGCTATACCAGTGCCTGGCAAACACAGAAGTGGATGCTCACAGTCAGCTATTAGATAGAACACAGGGTTCCCAAGGAAGGAGCTAGAGAAAGTACCCAAGGAGCTGAAGGGGTCTCCAACCCTATAGGTGGAAGAATAACATGAACTAACTAGTACCCCCAGAGCTCATGTCTTTAGCTGCATATATAGAAGAAGATGGCCTAGTTGGCCATCATTGGGAAGAGAGGCCCCTTGGTCATGCAAACTTTATATGCCCCAGTACTGGGGAACGCCAGGGCCAAGATGTGGGAGTGGGTGGGTAGGGGAGCAGGGCGGGGGGTGGGGGAGGGTTTAGGGGACTTTCGGGATAACATGTGAAAGTTAAATGAAAAAATATCTAATAAAAAAAAATCACACACAAAAAAAGAAGTCACTAGACTTGTACTCACTGATAAGCAGATATTAGCACAGAATCTTAGAATACCCAAGATACAATTGGCAAAACACAAGAAAATCAAGAAGAAGGAAGACCAGCGTGTGGATACTTCATTCTTCCTTAAGGAACAAAATACCCATGAAAGGAGTTACAGAGACAACGATTGGAGCTAAGATGAAAGGATGGACCATCCAGAGACTACCCCACCCGGGGATACATCCCATAAACAGCCACCAAACCCAGACACAATTGCATATGCCAGCAAGATATTGCTTACAGGACCTTGATATAGCTGTCTCTTGTGAGGCTATGCCAGTGCCTAGCAACCTAGAAGTGGATGCTCACAGTCATCTATAGGATTGAACACAGGGCCCCCAATGGAGAAGCTAGAGAAATTACCCAAGGAGCTGAAGGGTCTGCAACCCTATGCAACAATATGAACTAAACAGTACCCCCAGAGTTCGTGTCTTTAGCTGCATATGTAGCAGAAGATGGCCTAGTCGGCCATCATTGGGAAGAGAGGCCCCTTGGTCATGCAAACTTTATATGCCCCAATAAAGGGAATGCCAGGGCCAAGAAGTGGGAGTGGGTGGGTAGGGGAACAGGGTGGGGGGAGGGTATAAGGAACTTTCAGGATAGCATTTGAAATGTAAATTAAAAAAATATCTAATAAAAAAATTAAAAAAAGAAAAAAAAAAGAAAGGAGAGCTAAACTCAAAGAATAAACAGAACGCTGAGCAAAAGATAGGATTCTTTTAACTAAAAAAAGGGTCGGCCAGGCAGGCCTCAAAGTTGTTGTGTAGCCCAGGGTAGGCATAAACTTGCCCATCCCCCTGCCAGGATTTCAGGTGTTCACCATCATAGCTGGCTTCTTTTAACAGTATAGATACAAAAGATTTATCACTTTAAAAATGAGAAAGACAGGACATATAAAACTCTGATATACAATGACACAGTTTTAAAGTACATAAAGGGAAATGTAAAACAAAAATAATGATATTATATATAAATATTTAAGTAAACTGACTCAATCCCATGCAAAGGAGAAGCTCTTAAAACTTTGGCCAGGCGTGGTGGCGCACACCTTTAATCCCAGCACTCGGGAGGCAGAGGCAGGCGGATTTCTGAGTTCGAGGCCAGCCTGGTCTACAAAGTGAGTTCCAGGACAGCCAGGGCTATACAGAGAAACCCTGTCTCGAAAAACCAAAAAAAAAAAAAACAAAAACAACAACAACAACAAAAACTTTGAATAGTATTTTCTGCCATCCCAATGTAACTGTGCTAGAAATCAATCATTAAAATTCTCATTTGTTTGGCAATTTAAAATTCACTTCTGTATAGATCCCGAGTTAAAAGACAATCATGAAATTTAGAAAATTCCATGAAAAAAATTAAAACTAGAAAAGCTGATCAAATGTATGATATATGATATAATGCAGGAAAAAATACTTGAATTTTCATTAGTTGGTTGATATATGGCCTATGCTCTGTCTGTCCTTCAAGTGTTCTTGTCATCCATGAAAAGTAATATTTAATTACAGCAATTCAAGATCACATAATCCATAGAAAATATGAGCAGCATTTTTTCATTATAATAAATTGGATGAAAACTCACTTCATACTTATTAGATAGCTTCCTTGGTGAGGCTATCTCCCAGTATAATCTGTCTATGCAGTTTGATATCTTCAAATTTTCTATCCTGAACGGTATATAGAACTGAAGGGGTAGTGCCATATTTGAAACTAAGCCCCAGACACTGAACATGGAGCTACAGGTTTGGTATATGCCCTGATGAGTTCTTGTCTTGCTTTGGTCCAATATTTTCTCACTATTTCCCTATCCCTCCTTTCATATATTATGCATTATTTTATGTTAGAAGTGTGTGTGTGTTTGTAATGTCTTTGTACTTTACACGGCCTTACAGTTATGAGAATGCCTTGGGCTTGAGAAGAGAGATTGAACTTCTATATAGTATTGAGGCTGTTAAAGAATCTGGGGACTGTGAAGTCAGGCTAGATGCATTTTGCATTGGGAGAAGTCCATGAGTCTATGGGGGTCAGACGTGGTTTGAATGAGAAATGTCTCCTCTAGACGTGTATTTGAACAATTGGTCCCCAGTAGATGGTGCTATTTTGGAAAGTTATGGAATCTTTAGGAGGCACAGCTTTGCTGGACAAAGTATGCCACTGGGGTCAAGCTTTGAGGTTGAATAGTTTTGTTCCACTTCCTGCTTGCTCTCTGTTTCCTATGTGTGACTGTGTTGTGATTTCTCAGCTTCCTTTTCCTTCTGCCCTGCTTCCTTGGCCATTATACATTCTCCTGAAACCATAACGCCAAATAAACTCTTGTATAAGCCACATTTCATCATGGTACTTTTATCACAGCAATAAAAAAAAGTAACTGTACTGGTAAAGGGCCAGATGTGAAGTAGTTAATTTTCTCTCATTCCTTCCTAATGCCCAATTCTAAGAGCTGGAATATGAATTGATTCTAACTAGGTCCATGTATCTACTCTGGTCTAATCAGTTGTGTGGCCCAGTGAGAATGTCCACATGGTCTCAACATAGCTGATCACTGACTACACTTGGGGGCTAAGACACAGCTGCTGGGTGAACCCGAATGGCACAGGCATAAGAACATATAAGATACATGTGTGAAAGCAGCATTTAGACAGAATCCTTATACTTCCCTGTGTTTGCTTTCAGTATGAAGTTAGAAAATCTAAGTGGAGGGCATTTCCTGTGGCTTTGGGGGAGATGGCACTTGGCCTACGAGGAGGGTCAAAGTTAGACTGCACAACAGAGTAGCCAGCACTGCTTGAAGCACACCAGTCACCTTTTAAAATTTTATTTAAGGACTTTAATTTTTACCCTTAGATAACTGGATCTATATTACATACAATATTACAAATACAGAGATTTAATTTAGTATAAGTTATAATGGCAAAATTCCTTTTCTCCTCCCTCGGAGAACCCAGGAGTCGCGAAGCATCTGCTTAGCCTGTGGATCCCAGCACGTGCCTTTAACATCCCCTTTCCCTACCTACTCAGGCACCTGTGGGCAACTCTGGCATTCTGTCCTAGCAAAGCCCTCTACTTCAGGAGCAACATACTAAAAGTAACCTGGAGAGGAAAGGGCTTATTTCACCTCATAGCTTATAGTCCACTGCAGTGGCCTGAATGAAAATGGCCCCCACAGGCTCACAAGGGGTGACAATATTAGACAGTATGTTCTTGTGGTCTTGCTAGAGGAAGCATGTCACTGGGGGGTGGGCTTTGGTTTTCAGAAACCCATGCCAGGCCCAGTGTGCTCTCTCTCTCTCTTCCTGCTGCTGGCTTATCTAGATGTAGAACTCTTAGCTACCCCTCCAGCACCATGTCTGCCTGTGTGCTGCTGTGCTTCCTGCCATGATAACAGTGACTTAACCTCTAAACTGTAAGGCAGCCCTTAGTAAATGCTTTCCTTTATAGGCACTGCCATGGCCATGGTATCTCTTCATAGCAATAGAAACCCTGATTAAGACACCATCATACAGAAAGTCAGGGCAGAAACTCAAGGCTGGAAAAGGGAGACAAGAAATGAAGTAGGGGCCATGGGGGAATGGCTGCTTACTGGCTTGCTTCTCATGGCTTGCTCAGCCTGCCTCCCTTATAAAATCTAGGATACCTGCCTAGGGGTGACACTGCCCAGTGGGCTGAGTCCTTCTAAATCAAGCTTTAATCATGAAAATGCTCCTACAGACTTGTTGACAGAACAAATATACAAACTAGCCACTATACCCCTTAATTGATCTCTTTGCCTCCAAACCTGAAATGTATTTTGTATAAGCTTCTATGATGATAATGATAATTTCTATTTTATAATCAAACTCTGTCTGCTTATAGGCCTCTATTAGTCTCTCATGACCTACAGCACAGGTCTCAAAGATGTCTTTAGACATGACTTTAGACATGACTATACAGTTTAGAACATGATCTTTTAACAAGCTCCACCCTTGATTCTTGTGGAGAATTGCAGGCTGGTCTCCAGTCAAGCTGAGGTCTGAACCCCGATGGTCATAATTCACCTACATGACACGGTAGGCGTTCCCTCATGCTCCTGGAACTCTGGCCCCTGCCTAAGGTACCACCTCCCACAGCCCCCACAAGAGAAGCATGGTCAGTAGTCATGTAAGCAATGGCCCAAGCATCTGACCTTCAGGCTAAACTCCTCCCCAGTTACCTAGCAACAGTGAAGACCATAAAAAGGGGTGTTCAGCCCACACCTGGCTCTCTTACTCTTGCTCTCTTGCACTCTTATTCCTTTGTCCTCTCACTTCTCTCTCTCTCTCTCTCTCTCCTCTTCCCTTTCCCTTTCCCTTTCTCGTTCTCTTTGTCTTCTCTTCTCTCTCTCTCTCTCTCTCTCTCTCTCTCTCTCTCTCTCTCTCTCCCCTACCTTCTCTCTTTCCCCTGCATTTCTATAATAAAGCTCTTAAACCATAGACAGTCTCTGTCCTTCAAGTTCCCCTGCGCACTCTGGTTAGTGTTGGGAACTTCTTCCCATATTCCCTCTCTCCCACAACCCTGGTGGCTTTAGCTAAGTAGCTCCAGGGGGGTCCCCACGCAGGGCTGCCCCTTGATCACCCCCTGAAGAGTGGGATAGAGGAATGCCTACCCAGGGATGAGTGGATAGGGTAAGTAGCAGCCTTCCCATGCCTGACTGACCAGAGAATAGGGAAACTCTGGCGGGGCAGTGGGCATCTTTTTCTCCCCTACTTTCCCTAGGGCCACCAGCCCCCCCCCCACCTTTATTTTGTTCCCAACAGATTCTGAGGCAACTAGCTGAGTATTTCTCTTTGGCTCTTGCTATGGAACCTGTGCTCTATGATATAAAAGCTAGGAGCCAGGGAGATGGCTCAGTGGTTAAAGTACTTAGTACAAGCATGAGGACCTGCTCTGGATCTCCCACCCTCTTCTAACAATCTGGATATGGCAGCATGAGCCTGTAGCCCCAGCACTAGGAGAGGAGAGAGACAGGAAGGGCCCAGAGGATTTCTGGTCAGCTAGTATAGCTCTATGTTTGTTTAATTAGTGGTTAGATCTCAAAATAGTAGTAGTTATAATAATAATAATATAACAGCATGATAATAATGATAATGACAATACAGGGTGGAAAGCAATACAGGAAATCTGACATCTACCTCTAGGCTGCACAGGTGTATGCACAGACACATATTCTTATTCTCATATATATTCTCTCTCTCTCTCTCTCTCTCTCTCTCTCTCTCTCTCTCTCTCTTCCCTCCCTCCCTCCTTCCCTCTGTGTGTATGTGTGTGTGTGTGTGTGTGTGTGTGTGTGTGTTTGGTGAGGATGTGCAACTATAATTGTGTGTGTGTGTGTGTGTGTGTGTGTGTGTGTGTGTGTGTATAACTAAAATAATCTTGGAAGAAAAAAACCACAATGTTTATTACTGATAAGGCCAAAATTTTACCCCAAGATAAATTCCAGATATACTGCAGGCTTTCAAAATAACTTTAAACACTAGAGAAACATTTAATGAATTCTATCTTTTTTTAAAACTCAAGTAAAGTTTGTCATCTGAAATGACAAATATAAAATAAGGAAAAGTTTGATGATCTTTACTGAAAGAAAAACAGCTATGCAAGGCAAGAAGAGACTGGGAGGGCAGGGTGGGGGTGGGTGAGTGCAGCTGGCAGAGGACTTGCACAGATCTACTACTTCAGTACGCAGCACCACATAAACCAGCTATGGACATGCGTGCCTGCAGTCTGGCACTTGAGAACTGGAGGAAGGACGGTCAGAAGACCAGGCTGCACGGCAGCTCAATAAAGGCCCTTGCTACCAAGCCTGACGACCCGCGTCATGCCAGCACGCTGGAAGAAGAGGAAATCCTATGCCACTCTTCACAAGAACAAGCTCTGTCCCAGTGGGCTCAGCAATACTATGCTCATTATAAACTACCACCAAGAGCACATGGCTCATTGCAAATGCTATCTTGCCTCTACATCATCAGATTCTAGACCAAAGATTTGAACACAGGATACACATGCTTCAAGGCCAATGGTTTTGCTGAGGGAAATCTGTGAAGTCAACACTATACTATATGTATATATATATATATATATATATATATACATTTAAATTTTCCTAGACAACATGCTCTCATTATATTCTCAAGAACCCAGAAAGTAAAAGCAACTACTGCTGTGGACATAGCAATTGTAGCCCACTGAGAAGACGACTGCCACACAGCTCAGCAGGCACTTAGCATATGCCTACGTGGCATTTCTTTGCAATATAAAATAAACTGAACGTAGCTGACAAGTTTTGCTTTGCTCATCTAAACTCTGGTCTCAAATGTTTTGAGTATGAACAATCTAGTGAGTCTGTTTGACAAAAACTTCTTCTAAAATTTTTGTTTATAGAACTTGGGCTCCAGTGACTCCCGCAATACAATCCCTGTGCATAACTGAACCACAGAAAAATAACTCCTTAATTTGTGGTTAAAATAACCACTGCTGAACAACCTACAGTGGGTGGCATGAAGCTACCACAATTATAAGTAACCAAGCAAATAATATACTATGTCTCTAAGAGATAAAATGTTATAAATCCAAAACACACATTGCTATAAATACAGTCTGTGGTTATTTGCTGAGATGCTCTGCCTAACAGTGCAGTGACAAAGGGTACTCTTGGCATGCGTTATAAAGGAATAACTAAGGCTATTTGACAGTAGACTCAGTGGCACCACATGCATTGTTTGGGCTAAGAAATGAGGCAAACTGTACTGTAGACAGTTACTTTGGGAAAATGCAGCCTTGAATATAAACAATGGATTTTCCTTTAGAAACCACGATAAGGGAGCAGAGGGCAGCAGGACACTAACCAGCTCACATGCAATCTGGGGAACCACTGGAACCAGAGCCGTCCATGTGCCCACGGGGTTATCTGCTGATGGCTGTAATCAGATCACATCCCTCAGAGTTAAAATCTACACTCTAGAACTGGGAAGCTGTAAAGAGCTGCAGCCAGTGGAGGCTGAGCAGCGTAGGCAGCATGGGACCTGAACAAGTTCAGGATATATTTTTTTTCACTTTTTTTATTAGATATTTTCTTCATTTACATTTCAAATGCTATCCCCAAAGTCCCCTATACCCTCCCCCTACCTTGCTCCCCAACCCACCCACTCCCGCTTCCTGGTCCTGGCATTCCCCTGTACTGGCACATATAATCTTCACAAGACCAAGGACCTCTCCTCCCATAGATGGCCAACTAGGCTATCCTCTGCTACATATGCAACTAGAGACGCAACTCGGGGCGGGGGGGTACTGGTTAGTTCATATTGTTGTTCCTCCTAAAGGGTTGTAGACCTTAGCTCCTTGGGTACTTTCTCTAGCTCCTTCATTGGGGACCCTGTGCTCCATCCAATAGATGACTGTGGGCATCCACTTCTGTATTTGCCAGGCACTGATATAGCCTCACAAGAGACAGCTATATCAGGGTCCTGTCAGCAAAATCTTGCTGGCATATGCAATTGTGTCTGGGTTTGGTGGATGTTTATGGGATGGATCCCCGGGTGGGGTAGTCTGTGGATGGTCCTTCCTTCTGTCTCAGCTCTGAACTTTGTCTCTGTAACTCCTTCCGTGGGTATTTTGTTCCCCATTCTAAAAAGGAACGAAGTATCCACACTTTGGTCTTCCTTCTTCTTGAGTTTCATGTGTTTTGCAAATTGTATGTTGGGTATTCGAAGTTTCTGAGCTAATATCCACTTATCAGTAAGTGCATATCATGTGTGTTAATGAACTGAGTCTTGTTTCCCTGATCACACTATACTTCTGTGACAGTTACAAACAGGGCACTTTGTTCACTGCTGCCTCTATAGGGGTTCTTCACCCCATCCCTCCTGTTCCTCTCCCCTAAGTCCCAAATGCTTGACTTTTCACTAAAGTTTCTTTAACTGAAATCGAATTCACAAACCAAAAATATTCCCCAGCTTGGATGGCTTTCCTCATACTCACTGAAAACAGTTGTGCCTCGGTTGACTTTCAGAATTCACATTATTACCCCAAAGGCACTCTGCTATCTTCTCATCAAGCCTACTGTCTGCCTACTCTATGCACGATATAATAGTAAGTCCTTTGTGACTAGCTTCTTTAATCTAATGATAAACTTTTCAAAAGTAAGTCATGTTACATCATGACAGGGGAACTTCACTGCCTGTTATATAATATTCCCTTGGATGAATGAACATACCATATTTTCTTATCTGTTTATTAATAAACATTTAGATAGTTTCTATCTCTGTCTATCGTGAATGTCTAGGAACAACTGTGTGAAGGTTCTGGGGTAGACATGGAGCATTCTCACCCTTCAGTCTGTACATACATATACACTCCTGGAATTAGACTATCTGGGCCACTGATGGAACAGCTCTCAACTGGAACATCTCTCAACTGCCTCTAACATTCTACATGCTGACCTATCTGAAGTTCTCACTTTTAGAAGTCAAAGAAATTAAACACTATCATAGACAGAGATTAATTTCTGCTTATCATTAACTGAAGAAAAAAAACCAAGTGTTGATAAATTGGTCTACACGCACACACACACACACACACACACACACACACCCCAGTACATGACAATCAGATTCAGAATAACTTTGAATTGCTGTGTGTATGCTTGATAGACAGGTCTCACTGTGTGGTTGTGTCTGGCTTGGAACTCACTGTGAAGACCAGGCTGGCCTTGTTCTGCCTGCCTCTGCTTCTGGCTTTCAGGTGCTGGAATTAAAGGTATATGCTACCATACCTGCCCTAAATAAGTTACTATTTTTAAAGAGTTGCTAGGACCCAGTGACATGGTTCAGAAGGTAAGCACACCTGCCAGTCTGATGCTCTCGGCCTAGATGGTGGAATAGACTCCTGAAATCTATACTGATATCCATCCACATTGTACACTCACAATAAGTAAATGTAAAAAAAGTAAAGGTAAAATATAATATTTACTTCATTATTTAAACTACATCAAAATATTATAAATGGATCATAGATAAATGCCAAATTGTAGCCATAAAGTCATATTTTTATCTAAGATTACATATAATACATGAGTGTGTGTGTATATGTACGTATGTGTGTGTAGTTTAAATGAAATTATGCCCTTTGGGCTGACAATACTCCTCCCACAAGAGCCATAGGCTAACAAAAACCCCAGTACCTCATGAGAACCCCATTTTGAGTTGTTGAACAGGGAAATCCAAGGGACTCCTGAAACAATAGAGATCATTACTGTTGCTCTTAGTTACCACACAGATGAAGGCAAAGTCCTTACTGCTGAAGACATGGTGACATCTTATAGGATCTTACAGAAAACCTCCTCCCTGAGGACTAGCTCTCATAGTACCAGAAGGTGCTGTGCAAACTTCCAAGGGAGGGAAGTCCTACCCAGCAGTGACTCCTGTGAACCCCAAGAGCAGTGTGGCCAGATATTCCTACGGGTGCAATAGTGGCCCTTATCTTGTCAGTAACCGATAGCTGTCTACTAGATTCAACTCCTGCTCAACACAGAAAATTATGCTAGGTACTAGAAAACTACCCAGGCTAGTGATATCATGGATCTCAGAGGAAAAATTACTGTCTCTTTACTAAACTACCAAAGTTCCTAACTGTATTCTAAATACTTATCCTTATATCCACAGATAAGTGTAGCTCTCACCTGGCATTAAAGAAACCTCTTTGCAACCAATGGAGACTATTACAGAAAAGCATTGTGTCTAAATGCACAGAACAAGTTATTATATGTTGCTCAGCACTAATATATCTAAAACACAACTCTACACTCCAGTTCAGGGTACATAATGGAAGAGGAAGAAGAAAGACTATATGAGCCAGAGGACCAGGAAATCTGCTGTGAGACTGTATGTCCTCTAAATGACAGAGAAACATCACGATATTACCTCAACATTATGGATGCCTAAATAAGACCCCAAAGAGGACACCACTAATCGATGAGCTGATATAGGAGAGAAATAGTAAGCACAGGCCTACCCCTAGACAAATAAGGCAACTAAGAAATGCTGAGAGCTGAGGAGCTCATCTTCCCAAGAATAAGCCTCCTAATTAGTTATCTAATACCAAATTGAATGGTCAGATATTATGCAAGTAAAACTAAATGGACTGAACAGGTTGTATTCTATATTCATGCATTTATACATGTTTGTTACAATAACAATTAAGAAGAAAGAAGATGGGTTAGAGAAGAGACAGGGGCAGGGAAGAGTTGAAGGGAGAAAATGAGTAGATATATTTTAAAATTTAAAAACTAAATATATTAAATAATCTAAAAATAAGAAAAGGTAAAGTTTTCTTATTTTCCTTTCTTAAAACCTATCAGCAAATAATATTATATAGTTCCAGTCATTAAGATGGAAAGAAATTTTTTGTCAGAATATAAAACTAATAGATATTCTACAGGGCAAAGTAAACATAAAATATACGTTTAAGATCGAAACACATCTACAACCCCTCAGCAATAATAATAATAATAATAATAATAATAATAATAATAATAATAAATAAAGTGTTATGTGTATATGTAAGCTGATCAATGCTCTACTCAATGATAACTAGGTCAAGGAAGAAATAAAGAAATTAAAGACTTTTTAAAATTTAATGAAAATGAAGACACATCATACCAAAACTTATGGGACACAATGAAAGCAGTAGTAAGAGGAAAATTCATAGCTCTAAGCTCCAAAAAGAAACTGAAGAGAGCTTACACTAGCAGCTTGACAGCACACCTGAAAGATCAAGAACAAAAAGAAGCAAGAACACCCAAGAGGAGTAGACAGCAGGAAATAATCAAACTCAGGGCTGAAATCAACCAAGTGGAAGCAAAAAGAAATCAACCAAACCAGAAGCTGGTTCTTTGAGAAAAGCAACAAGATAGATAAACCCTTAGCCAGACTAACCAGAGGGCACAGAGACAGTATCCAAATTAACAAAATCAGAAATGAAAAGGGAGACAACATAACAACAGAAACTGAGAAAATCCAAAAAAATCATCAGATCCTACTACAAAAGCCTAAACTCAACAAAATGGAAAATCTGGATGAAATGAACAAATTTCTGGACACATACAAGGTGCCAAAGTTAAAATAGGATCAGATGAAAAAACATCTAAACAGTCCCATAACCCCTAAAAAATATTAGCAGTCATTAATAGTCTCCCAACCAAAAAAAGCCCAGGACCAGATAGGTTTAGTGCAGAATTCTATCAGACCTTTAAAGAATACCAATATCAATACTCTTCAAACTATTCCACAAAATAGAAATAGAAGGTACTCTACCCAATTCATACTATGAAGTCACAATCACACTTAAACCACACAAAGACCAAATGAAGAAAAAGAACTTCAGACCAATCTCCCTTATGAACATGGATGCAAAAATACTCAATAACATTCTGGCCAACTGAATCCAAGAATACATCAAAATGATCATTCACCATGATCAATTAGGCTTCATCCCAGGGATGTAGTTATGGTTTAATATGCGGAAACCCATCAACATAATCCACTACATAAACAAACTCAAAGAAAAATAAACACATGATCATTTAATTAGATGCTGAAAAAGCACTTGACAAAATTCAGCACCCTTTCATGTTAAGTCTTGGAAAGATCAGGAATTCAAGGCCCATACCTAAACATAGTAAAAGCAATATACAGCAAACCAGTAGTCAACATCAAACTAAATGAAGAGAAACTTGAAGCAATCCCACTAAAATCAGGGACTAGACAAGGCTGCCCACTCTCTTCCTATCTATTCAACATAGTACTTGAAGTTCTAGCTAGGGCAATTAGACAACAAAAGGAGGTCAGAGGATACAAATTGGAAAGGAAGAAGTCAAAATATCACTATTTGCAGATGATATAATCGGATAATCAAGTGACCCCAAAAATTCCACCAGAGAATTCCTAAAGCTGATAAAAAAATAAAATAAAATAAAATAAAACCTTCAGCAAAGTGGCTGGATATAAAATTAACAAATCGGTGGCCTTCTTCTACGCAAAGGATAAATAGGCTGAGAAAGAAATTAGGAAAATGACACCCTTTACAATAGCCACAAATAATATTACATATCTTGAGGTGACTCTAACCAAGCAAGTGAAAAATTATATATAAGAACTTAAAGTTTCTGAAGAAAGAAATCAAAGATCTCCCATGTTCATGGATTGGCAGAATTAATACAGTAAAAATGGCCATCTTGCTGAAAGCAATCTACAGATTCAACGAAATCCCCATCAAAATTCCAACTCAATTCTTCATAGAGTTATAAAGAGCAACTTGCAAATTCATTTGGAATAACAAAAAAACCAAGATAGCGAAAACTATTCTCAACAATAAAAGAACTTCTGGGGGAATCAACATCCCTGACCTCAAGCTGTATTGCAGAGCAATAGTGATAAAAACTGCACAGTACAGTGACAGACAGGTAGATCAATGGAATAGAATTGAAGACCCAGAAATGAACCCACACACCTATGGTCAATTGATCTTTGACAAGGGAAAAAAGTGGAAAAAAGACAGCATTTTCAACAAATGGTACTAGTTCCACAGGTGGTCAGAGCATGTAGAAGAATGCAAATCAACCCACTTTTATCTCCTTGTACAAAGATCAAGTCCAAGTGAATCAAGGACCTCCACATAAAACCAGAGAAACTGAAACTTATAAAGAAGAAAGTGGAGAAGAGTCTTGAACATATGGACACAGGAGGAAAATTCCTGAACAGAACACCAATGGCTTGTACTGTAAGATCAAGAATCAACAAATGGAACCTCATAAAATTGCAAAGCTTCTGTAGGGCAAAGGGCACTGTCAATAAGACAAAAGTCAGCCGGTCGTGGTGGTGCACGCCTTTAATCCCAGCACTCGGGAGGCAGAGGCTGGCGGATTTCTGAGTTCGAGGCCAGCCTGGTCTACAAAGTGAGTTCCAGGACAGCCAGGGCACACAGAGAAACCCTGTCTCGAAAAACCAAAAAAAAAAAAAAAGACAAAAGTCAAACAACAGATTAGAAAAAGATCTTTACCAATCCTACATCCAACAGAGGCCTAATATCCAATATATACAAAGAACTCAAGAAGTTAGACTCCAGAGAACCAAATAACCCTATTGAAAAATGGGGTAAAGAGCTAAACGAAGACTTGTCAACTGAGAAATATTGAATACCCGAGAAGCACCTAAAGGAATGTTCAACATCCTTAGTCATCAGGGAAATGCAAATCAAAACAACCCTGAGATTCCACCTCACACCAGTCAGAACGGCTAAGATCAAAAACTCAGGTGACAGCAGATGCTGGCAAGGATGTGGAGAAAGAGGAACACTCCCCCATTGCTGGTGGGATTGCAAGCTGGTACAACCCCTCTGGGAATCAGTCTGGTAGTCCTCAGACAATTGGTCTTAGTGTTACCTGAAGACCCAGCTATACCATAGTCCTGGGCATACACCCAAAAGATGCTCCAACATGTAATAAGGACACATGCTCCACTATGTTCACAGCAGCCTTATTTATAATAGCCAGGAGTTGGAAAGAACCCAGATGTCCCTCAAACAAAGAGTGGATACAGAAAATGTGGTACATTTACACAATGGAATACTACTCAGCTATTAAAAACGATGAATTCATAAAGTTCTTAGGCAAATGGATAGAACTAGAAAATATCATCCTGAGTGAGGTAACCCAATCACAAAAGAAAACACATGGTATACACTCACTGATAAGTGGATAATAGCCCAAAAGCTGCAAATAACCAGGATACAATACACAGACCACATGAAACTCAAGAAGAAGGAAGACCAAAGAGTGGATACTTCAGTCCTTCTTAGGAGAACAAAATACTCACAGGAGCAAATATGGAGATAAAGTATAGAGCAGAGACTAAAGGAAAGGACATCCAGAGACTGTCCCACCTGGGGATTCATCCCATATACAGTTACCAAACCCATACACTATTGTGGATGCCAAGAAGTGCATGCTGAAGGGAGCCTGATATAGATGTCTCCTGAGAGGTCCTGCCAGAGCCTTACAAATACAGAGGAAGATGTTAGCAGCCAACCATTGGACTGAGTGCAGGGTCCCTAATAGAGGAGTTAGAGAAGGGACTGAATGAGTTGAAGGGGTTTGCAACCCCATAGGAAGAACAATATCAACCATCCAGACCCCCCAGAACTCCCAGGGACTAAGCCATGATCAAAGGAGTACACATGGCTCCAGCTTCATATGTAGCAGAGGATGGCCTTATCATACATCAATGGAAGGAGAGGTCCTTGGTCCTCTGAAGGCTCAACAGATGCCCCAGTGTAGGGGAATCGAGGGCAGGGAGGTGGGAGTGGGTAGGTGAGTGGAGGAACACCCTCATAGAAACAGGGGGAGGGAGGATGTGATAAGGTGTTTCCAGGAGGAGGGAGGGAGGGAGGGAGGGAGAGAGAGAGAGAGAGAGACTGAAGTCATTATAAAAAGTCAAAAATAGTCAATACATTTTGAGTTTATCTTATATTTTAACTTGGAGACAAAGAAAAAACATCATCTATACCTTCCTATACCTTCAAAATTCAGTCACAAATTTACAAAGTAAATAATTTTTATTATATAAAACAAAATTTCAAAATGAAAAACTGGACCTTTGGAAACTCTGGATAGCCTTCACTACCAACATTTCTGGCATGTTTACTCTTGGAGAGACAGGGCTAGAGGAGTGGCCTTTACGTTAGGCCACACAATCTCAACTTGACCACTTAAGTTGTAGGGGACCTGGCGAACTAGCAGAGCCGCTGATCAGATAATATAGAATTATCCAATTTCTCTTTCTCTTTAGAGAAATGAAGAAGGATGCTGGAGAGAGACGGTCTAGTAGTTAAGAGTGCTTACTGCTTTTAAGAGGACCTTGGTTTGACCCATTACTTCAGTTATAGGAGAGCTGACACCCTCTGTCCTTCAGGAGAAACTATATGTAGGTACATATACACACAAATAAAAACTAAGTTTATAAAATTGTTATAAGTCTGCTTCATGTGCATGGGTGCTTTGCCTGCATGCACACATGTATGTGCCTGGTGCTCACAAAGGCCAAAAGAGGGAGTGGAGTTTGCCTAGGGCCTGCCATCATTTCATTCATTCTAAAGATGAGACAAGCTGCAACAAGCTATGTGTGCTTCTCACAATCATGCATCTGAATTAATAAGGAGAGTTAGGAGCCAAATCTCAAATTCTTCACAGTGTGGGGTCAATCAGGTACACTTTGATACAGAGAAAAGTGACTATCTGGATGGATTTAGCTTGTTTTGCTAACTAATACTTGGAGAAGAGGAGAGGGAAGACTGGCTGGTGGAGGGTGGGAAAGATAATGGGGGAGATCAGCACAAGTTTTTCTTTGTCTTGTTTATTTCAGCAAGGCCTCACCCTGAAGTTTGAAGAGAAGACACGCTTTAAGTAAAGCTTTTTTCACTTCTTTACTGTCTGTGTGACAGGAGCTTTCTGTGTCACTGATGATAGTGGTCACGATGGTGGTAATGATAGTCTTGATAACTGATGACAACAGCTGCTTCCTGACTTCTTAGGACTATTATGAAATTTCTTTCCAAAACAATGTTAACTGTTAAAGAAATAAATATATGTATATCTTACAAAAAACATTAATGTTTCACATGGTGTCTTCTGGAGTATAAATTCAACATGAACATTCATTACTCATTTTAGGGGACTGGGGTACTGGGGACTCAGCCCAGGCCCTCTTATGCTAAATGTATACTCTGTTGGTGAACTGTGTCTTTTGTCACAATGCCTTCTATTTTGATAGGTGAGTTTCCAAAATCATTTAGCTAACTGCAATATTTCAACCATTGATGAAATATCTTGGTTTTACTTTTCCTTTGATGCTATAAATGGACAAAGTTACATTTGATGAAGAGCTTTGAGTATGCCGGTTCATCAAAGACACGAGAACCTTCCTAAGTTTTAGGAAGGAAAATAAATACAAAATTAAATGAGAATTTCCTAGAATTGGGCACTGGGAAATTTCCTACCAGTTCTTATCCTCATGATTCTGTACATTTTAGTAATTACTACAGACAACAACAGCATTAAGCTGTCAACTCAATTAAAATGCCTAAAGAAGTTACAGTCGGGATAACACGCAGACTAAAACATTTGCAACTGCCATTAGGAAAAGCTATTTCATCTCTGAAAAAGATTTCCTTTGAGATGTCAAGGGCTTAAATTTTGCTAATAATTTTCAAAATAATTGACGTACTATCTCTCTAGTTAAAAAACGGTTATATAACAGCCAAAGCAGTGTGGACATGTTGGAAAACCCAGGGATCTGCCTGCCTCTGTCTGCCAACCACTACAATTAAAGGTGTGTGGCACCAATGCCCGGATAAGAAAGTATCTTAATGTAGGTTTGATTTCCATTTGCCTGATAGCTAAGGATACTGAACATTTTTTTTTCAGATATTGACTGGATATTTGTACTTTTTCTTTTGAGAACTTTCCATTCAATTAATTTAGCCATTTCTCGGTGGCAATATCTGATTGTGCATGCATACATGTATGTGTGTGTACATGTATGTAGCATTTGTCAGCTGCATAGCAGATAAGCATGCCCCCTATCTTGTCAGCTGTGTCTTTATTCTTCTACTTCACTAATCCTGTTGTCAGTTCTTGCTGTATGTACTTGACTATGGGAGTCCTATTCAAAAAGTCTTTATTACACCTGTATCATCAACTGTTTTCTTCCACCAGTTTCATGTTTATATTAAGGTCTTTGAATCACATAATAGAAATTTTGAGGCCAAGCCAATACAAGTAAAAATGCTGAGTTCTAACATATATAATATATTTTAGAAACCAGTTCACCTTAAATCATATATTTCATATTGAAAAATGCATAGTTTCTCCATTTTTATCATAATAGTTAATACCATAATTTTCATAAGAACGCACACTAAAATAAAACTACTTTCAAGGAAAGTATCTTAAGAAAAAATTTGTTTGCTTAATAAATTCAAAATAACTGAAGCAATATCATAAAATCCACATGAACACTATAATATGCTCAATCAGTACAAATTAAGGATCTAATTATACATGTTTAATACTCAATTTGCATTTTAAAAGGGAACACAAAGTATTCTATTTTAGGTCTAAAAATAAACTTCTGAATTAAAACTTTAAAAGAAAACTAACTATAGTATGCATTCCCTTCCCCTCCCCTAAAAATTAGAACATGCTAAGAAGGAAGCCTATTTTCAAGTACTGGGCTACACTGATCCTGAATGATTTATCTCACCAAGATAAAAGAAAAAGGTGTGAGTAAACAGAGCTATAGAATTGTGTCACTATCAAGTGTTTCCTAGTTACTAAAATTCGATGATTTGTAAAGGAACAACTCTTTATGGCTGGTGTTGGGTTTAAGGCTCTGCTAGGCAGCATCCCCATGGACTTTCCCTGACTTGCAAACCCAGCCTGTTTTGGAAGAAAGCATATGCAAGGGAGACAAGAAAGGAAAATGTCAAGAACATGGTGTGAAGGGCATACCCCTCTCCCTGTCACACCCACAGGAAAGTCATGTACCCTGCAATCCAAACTGCCCTGCTCATCTCCTGTGCATATGCTTAGCCCTACCTGCTAGTACACTTGCCATCACGGTATATCACAAATGCCTAAGATACAACTTGAAAAGAAAACACTTCTATGTTTCCCAGTGGCTTGGCTCATTGCTTCTGAGTCATAAAGGAAGGCAGAGACAAAAACCAGGAAACAAACAGAGAGAGAGAGAGAGAGAGAGAGAGAGAGAGAGAGAGCAGCCTCCGTGGGCCCTTTCAAGGCCTTGCCTCAGGTTAATCACTAGCCCTCACTGCCTCCTAAAGGTCTGACCAAGAACCCACCCACTCTCTAACTCCTGGACCTTTGTGAGAAATGAAGGCCCACAACTTAAGACTCCTCTATCTCTCCATAGATCCACTTTTATGCAGCCCTGCCTAGCGAGATGAATCAGAATGCAAAGGCAGCAACAGCTAGGGACCTGTGTCTGTGCCACACCCCAGGAGAAGGAGTCCTGCTGCCACATTCAGGTTCAGACCTCTCACTCAGGCAGAGCAACTGCATGGCTGAGTTTAAAAACCACAGCCAGCACTCTCATGGAAGAGGGTGAGGGTGCCAGCTGTACTTACCACAGATTTTTCCTTCCCAGCTTTATCTAGCTCTTTCCCCATATGCTGGTACAGTGGTTCTCTGGGTAGATTTTGTCCCCAGAACTCACAGAAGAAGGCTACCTCCTGAAAGTTATCCTCTGGTATGGATAGCAGCATACACAGACAGACAGACAGACAGACAGACACACACACACACACACACACACACACACACACACATACATGCACTAAAATAATTTAAAATTTTTCTCCATCCATTTCTAGTATTCATTGCTATAATTTTCACTGTTAAGAAATTTTATTCCTAGCTGGGCTTGGTAGCGCACGCCTTTAATCCCAGCACTCGAGAGGCAGAGGCAGAGGCAGGAGGATTTCTGAGTTTGAGGTCAGCCTGGTCTACAAAGTGAGTTCCAGGACAGCCAGGGCTATACAGAGAAACCCTGTCTTGAAAAACAAGAAGAAGAAGAAGGAGGAGGAAGAGGAGGAGAAAGAGAAGGAGGAGGAGGACAAGGAGGAGGAGGAGGAGGAGGAAGAGGAGAAGAAGAAGAAGAAGAAGAAGAAGAAGAAGAAGAAGAAGAAGAAGAAGAAGAAGAAGAAGAAGAAGAAGAAATTTTATTCCTATTTTCTACTACTTAGCAGATAACTATTTTCTTTTCTTTTCTTTTTTTTTTTTTTTTTTTTTTTTTTTTTTTTTTTTTTTTTTTTTTTTTTTTTTTTTTTTTTTTTTTTTTTTTTTTTTTTTTTTTTTTTTTTGGTTTTTCGAGACAGGGTTTCCTGGAACTCACTTTGTAGACCAGGCTGGCCTCGAACTCAGAAATCTGCCTGCCTCTGGGATTAAAGGCGTGCGCCACCACGCCTGGCAGATAACTATTTTCTTGATACAATGCTTCCCATCCCATTTATTTCCCCCTCTAAAAAATTTTCCATTCTTTCCTGTCTTTAAAACTGCCTGTTCTCTAAATTTCTGTTCATTCCCCAGCAAGGCTTTGCCCTGACCGTTATGTCATGAACCCATTGGCAATCTCTGGTCATCTGCCCAGCAGTGTCAGTGGAGACAGAGGAGGGTGAACAGTTAAGCAATAAGCGAGAGGAAGGGCAGGGGAGGGGAGGGAACTCAGTGGCAAACACTGACAGCTAGCACATGCAAGCCTGAGTCTGATACCCAGCACATCCAAGAAGAAAGAAGAAAAGGAAGGCTGGTGAGAGACTAGAGAAAAAAGAAACGGCAACAAAGTTGAAAGAAATTTGCAGACATTGGATTGAAGAAAACACTTATATGTTGTACTCGACCACGTGAGTTTAGGGGAGGGTTGCAGTGAGGAAAGTGACTCTGAGCTTTCAGGCTCTATCGCCCAAGGCAAAAACTATAGCTTGACAACTAGTGTGAAACTAGCCAGGGTCTTCTACATATGAAGAAATAAATACTTAGAAAATTAAGAACCAGCAGCCTGAAAGAAGAGCTTTTGCCATTATGGGAGGGAGTAAAGTGGGGAAGAGCTCACACAGAGAAAGACTGAGAAACCTGAGCTGCCACAGCTTTCCAAACTGATACTTTCCAAACTATCCCCAAATGACATCAGTACTCACTGTGTATAAGGGGACAAATATCTGTATACCTAGAATCGCACCAGAAAAAAAATTATAGCTATTTTATAAATATATTAATAACCCAGAGTCAAAGAGTAACTAATAGTAGTCCTATTAGTATTGGTAATTACCTCGACATTGAAAATATGGCAAAGGATATTGGGCAATGGTAGCATATGCCTTTAATCCTATCTCTTGCCACACAGAGGCAGGCAGATCTCTGAGTTTGAGGCCAGCCTGGTCTACAAGGTGAGTAACAGGACAGCCAGGGCTACACAGGGAAATCTTGTCTTGAAATACAGGGGGATTAAAAAAAGAAAGTGTTTTCATTTTCTTAAATCTTTTCACTGGTTTTATAAAGACTTGTAACAGTGATGTGAAGAGATGGCTCACAAATGTGAGAACCTCAACTTTGGATTCTCAGAGCCCACCTAAAAAAAACAGGCATGGCAGCTTGCACTATTACTTTAGCTTAGCAACCGAGGGAGGGAAGGGTGCAGACAGTAGATTCCTAAAACCCACTGGCCTTAAAAAGAGGAACGTAGTCAGTGAGGAAGGGAAGACACCAATGTCTGGGATCTATACTGTGTGCACACACATGAAAATTTTTTATTAGTTATTTTACTTATTTACATTTAAAATGTTATCCTCCTTCCTAGTTTCCCTTCGCAAACCCCCTATCTCATCCCCCTCCTCCTGCTTCTATGAGGGTGCGCCCACTCCAGCCTCACTGCTCTAGCATCCCCCTATACTGAGCCGCCTCAGAATCAAGGGCCTTCCCTCCCACTGATGCCAGACAAGGCCATCCTCTGCTGCATACATGGCTGGAGCCATGGGTCCCTCCATGAGTATTCTTTGGTTGGTGGCTTAGTCTCGGGGAGCCCTGGGGTAATCACCCCTTAATAAAAGCAATCATATTTTTAGAATAAAAGTTGAGCTTTGTTCACAACCTCCCAAGGTTCATAAACCTTGTACACTTCCATGTAGGAGGTGGCATGCCAATGCACAGACCCCCAGCCCATGCAGCAGGTCTAGTGACCCACTCTTAAATGCCATGCACCTCCCAGACTTCCCCGCCTCACTCTCTTACATCACTCATGAAGACACCCACTCAGTCTAGATGCAGAGGTCCATGTAGAAAACCTCCTGCCAATAAGCAGCATGTTAATGCTACAGTCTGGATCTAGAATGTTCTCCAAAGATTCAGTGGTCACCAGCCCATGCACAACTGGCAGCCTCTACTCCCAGCCAAGCCTTAAGATGACTCCTGACCTGGCAATTACCTCAAATGAACTTCCTAATAGACCAGAGTCATCCAGCGAGGTGACTCACTGATTCCTGGACCAAACCAATACATGAGGTTTAGAAATCCCAAGTGCTGGGATAACTCACTACACACAAGTAGATACCAATAATCACACTATGTGCACTCTCAAATCTCGGCCATACTTCACACCATGTCCCCAGAAGTTCCCCATCTTTAAGACGTTCCACCACTTAGGAAATATTTTGTTTTCTGCTTATGAAACTGTCTTAACTCTTTCTTTAAACACCTCATTCATTTGAGCATTTGCTCATGCATTTTTTTGCTATGTTTTATAGATATTTCCCCTTAAGATAGATAGATAGATAGATAGATAGATAGATAGATAGATAGATAGATCTTTTAAATTGTATTTAGCATACTATAGGGAAGGTATACAAGAAGTTTGCTGAGGAAAAATCAAATTACATACACACACAGACACACACACGTACTAGAGGTGAATCTGAACAGTATGAAGTAGCACAGAGAGATGTACAGGAGCTATGCTACCTCACATATGCTTACTTGCTAGCTGCCAAAGCCTTGGAGTAAGCTACTTAAAATAGGCCAGCTTTAGTTTCTTCAGAGCATTTTAACAAGGTTCCTGACAGTATTGTTCTTAGAGTAATAAAAAAGTTTAAGAAAATAATGCACTCAATATTTTTCATAAAGTGTTTTGTATAGAGGGAATGTTCAACAAATGTGCAATATTGTGTGTGCTATAAGGATCACAAATTATCCAATATGTGCAATATTGTATATGCTATAAGGGTCACAAATTGTACAATATGTACAATATTGTGTATGCTATAAGGATCACAAATTATACAATATGTGCAATATTGTGTATGCTATAAGGATCACAAATTATACAATATGTGCAATATTATATATGCTATAAGGGTCACAAATTATACAAATGTGCAATATTGTGTATGCTATAAGGATCACAAATTATACAATATGTGCAATATTGTGTATGCTATAAGGATCACAAATTATACAATATGTGCAATATTATATATGCTATAAGGGTCACAAATTATACAAATGTGCAATATTGTGTATGCTATAAGGATCACAAATTATACAATATGTGCAATATTGTGTGTGCTATAAGGATCACAAATTATACAAATGTGCAATATTGAGTATGCTATAAGGGTCACAAATTATACAATATGTGCTGAAATGTTAGTCTTCATGTCTCAACAAGTTACCAAGTAGCAATAAATTAATGTAAATTATACAAGCTAAAGTAGAACCCAGATCTTCTTGTTTGGCAATCCCACTCTTGAACCAAGTGCAGGAGCGAAGCCTTGGCTTTTCTCCTCTGTCCCACTGAGGTTTCAATGCAGACACTTTTCTGGCAATACTGTGTTCCTTGAGAGGCAGCCACACCAAGCCATGGGCACACGCACTTTTGATCTTTGTAGTCCTGTGATGGCATAAAAAACTCACTCAACACTTTGTCTGACTGCCTCTGCCCTGATAGAGCTGTACACAGACAATGACTACAAAGCAATCAGTTCTGCTAGCAACAAAACCAGAATCTGTAACACCCAAGACAACAGAGCAAAGTCCAAAAGCAGTTCCTATGTATGACACACTTCCCAACCCGGAAAACCTGACCTCCTAATCCTGTGCACCTCTAAACCATGCTTCAGTCTGACCACAAGCGAACACAGAACTCATATAACTTGTCTCCTACTCAAAAGTTAAATAGAATGCGCCCTATTACTTTTAAACTATGAGAGATGTATTAAAGAAGAACTAGCTCATAGGATGAGTCTACATCACCCATCTAAACAAAGACAGACATGCTTTAAGGTGTGTTCTACCTCTTCTGAAGTAGAGAGACTCAGTTCAAATTTTTATTTTCTCTTTGCCAATAGTAAACTCTGAAAAGTTGAGACTTGGAAACATTCACTATATATTCCACTCTCTATTGACCCTATATATTTCATAACCCAAAATAGAAACAAAGACTGGGAAATTAGCTTGTTTATTCCGCCCCAGTGTCAAACAAAAATACAAATAACATTCAGGGCACGTGCAAGTTACCTTAGAGCTGCCAATCATGCTTGTTTTGAAATGCTTCGATTTTCAGAGCTGTCAATCATGTGTGTTGTGATAGAAATGCCAGGGTAGAGATAATGCACTAAGAGACATAACCCTCATTTACACATTAATAAATAAAAGGACTTTTTACTTATACAACTGAGCTGGAGGGTTTTACAGAAACACTTGAAAATGAAATTATAACATTTTCATTTCAGAAAAGTGAAAATATAACAATGAAAGGAAAAGATTCAGAGAATTTGGCAAAGCCATAAGCACTGACAAACCACAGGTGCTCTGGATTTTGGTAAAGACAAAAGTGTTCCTTGCCTGGTAAGTGAACAGAAATTGAATAAGAGAATCAAACAAGCAAAAGTGTTGTAAATAACACCCTTCTGCTCTGCCTCCCCAACACCTCCCAACGCACTCCCTACCTCCTAAGTCACATCTAAAACGGGATACTGCTCAAACCCCACCCCTGCCTCCTGTATAAGCAGTCAGTCAACAAGACCAGCCTCTTCTCCCCTGCACAGGCCTTTCTGCTTCTCACCCTCGGGCTTCACTCACAATGCCATCATTCTTTCTAGTAGTTTCCGCTAGCAGCTAGTATTTCTCTTGCAGTAAACACTCCACAACTCTTCCAGAATGATCTCATTGAAACACAAATGCGATCCATATTACCTGTTAAAATATTTCCCTGGTATCTGCCACCTTCAAAACAAAGCCATAATTTCCTGAAGACCTGCATCCTGCCTGCACACATGACCTCTCACATCACATGTCCATACCCCAGGCTCTCTAAAGCATCTCGGTTCCAGGAGACATGGGCTTACTGGGGATGGAGCCTCTTGCTGCCCTTCATCCTTCCACCCTCATTTCATCGGCTCCTCTGCAGTAGCCTGCCCAACACAGCAATGTCACACTGACCCCTAGTCTCCATTCCTGAAGAAAGCAGTCGAAAGAATGAACATGGCATCATTTGTATTGGTTTATTCTCTGTACCCTGGACTGAATCAACTCTCAGGATGCAACATTATCTTTAAGCTATATATAAGTTCCTCATGTTGTGGTGACCCTCAACCATAAAATTATTTTCACTGCTACTTCATAACTATAATTCTGCTGTTATGAATCCTGTTATAAATAATGTAAATTAATATTTTCCTATCATCTTAAGTGACCCCTGTGAAAGGGTCAATTGACCCCCCAACTGGAGTGGGGGGGCCGGGAGAGTGACCCACAGGTTAAGTACTGCTATAATAGCTACATACTTAAAAAACTTTAAGCTGGACTCAATAAAAAATTATATTATGCCCTGTTTGTTTAAAAATAAATGTCTAACAGGTATATTCCAAAGCAACCAAACTAATCATTATTAAAAAGCTATTCTTTAGGCTTAATAATCTTTTAAAGGAATTCCATCATCTACTTACAAGTTCAGTGTAAGAATCCCTTCAAATACAACCTAGAACCTAACCATCCCATCTTATTCTCCCTACAAGTTCCACTGAAGGTGTTAAAGTTTCTGCCATGACAAATGTTCACGTCCCAAACACTCAGCACCCTGACTGGTTCAACAGACACTGCTCTAATATGTGACAGCCCCTATCAAGGGCATCAGTGGACAGAGGCAGAACCCCACACCAGCAACACTTCACTCATCAGGAAGTTACTTTTCTGGTGACATCAAGTATTCCCAGAAGCCAATGAGAACAAAGCTAAAGGAGTCGAGAAGCTGTCAAAACACATGTTGAAGCTCATGTGCTGAAGTGTATGCACTTAGAGAAGAGGCTGCTAGGTCCTTACTCAGTAGCTATTCTTATTTTAACCACTCAGGTTTCAGCACACTTAAATAAGAAAATGTAGACTTGAGAGAAGAGAAATGGACATCATAGCAGAAAAAGAGTTGAACAAGCCTACAGAACTGGGGGACCACATGGTTACTGGGTAGTAATTCCATGACATCTATGTGATGATGAAATATATAAGCTCATATTTGCAAGTATGATGTTGGAACATAAACAACATAAAGGACTAAGTTTTAAGCCCAATGAAGTTCAAAAATGTTACATTCTATAAAAAACACTAAAAAATTAAAAATTAAGTATTACATGTGTATTAACAGACTTCTCTGTTTCCTGCCAACTAAACTGCATTTCTAAATAACATGAGGCATACTGACTCTACCAATCACTCTTAAATATACCCAATTCCTGTTACTACTGACTTCACTAAAAAGTACAATCTTGATTCATCTTTAAAAAACCTGAGTCCACTATTCATTACCTTGCTGGCAATAACACTCTCAAAATGTGAATACCACTGTCTGTCTTAGTCAATTCAGGATGCTACATCAAAAGCTCAGAAAGATGGGAGTCTACAAACGACAGCAACACATTTCTCACATTTCTCAAAGTGAAGGGGTCCAGGAAGGTTGCAGCTGGGTCAGTGTCTGATGAAGGCTAAGCCCTGGATTGCCACGCCCTCAACCAGTAAAGGGATCAGGGAAACTCTCAGGGGCCTCTTTCACAAAAGCACTCTCACAACTTACACCCTTTCAATAGCTCACAGCATCACACTGGTGATTCTCACACCCACTCAAGACCACAGCGACCACCCAGCATGGCCAGCATACTATAACAAGCTAATGTGCACTCTGTGCTAGATCTCCATCTCCCTTTCTCACTAGCAAGCTGCTTTCAGTATCCCTGGAAATTTTGATGACATGCAAGTGATCTTATGTTTCATGATCCAGAAAGCAGCAAAGTCAGGTAGAAAATCGTCTTGGGCCCTGGATTAACTTTGTTAGGCCGAATCTACTTTGTTAATTACTAACTGTTTAACAGCAGCACATTATGCCCAAAGATTCAATCTGTTAATTAGTGTGCACATCATGTGCATATAACAGAAGAAAAAATATCTTAAAAAAAAAAAGCAAATACTGCAAACAGTGCTTTGTCTAAGTCAGAGTGGAAGCCCTCTGGTCATAGAAAAGCAAAAAGAGACTCAGAAAAAACAAACAGGTGTGCTGTAGGGATGAGAAGCAAAAGCAAATGATCTTGAACACGCCAACACAGACCACTGCCTTCTCTTGAGTAAGAGCCCACAATGGAGCGCCCTCCTTCTTTTCACAGCCATCCCATACTGGTAGACGGATGCCTGTCACTGATCGACTGTCAGGTCTACCAGATGGAAAGACACCTGCAAAGCAATACCTTCCAAACTTTATAATTTTGTATTCATCGTGTGTGTGTTTGTGTGTGTGTGTGTGTGTGTGTGTGTGTGTGTGTGTGCGCTCAGAGAGGGTCTTCCCCAGGCTGCTATGGCACAAACTAGGCGCAGCACACTGCCCTGCATCTCCTGCCTCAGTGATCCAAGTGCTGGATTAGGAGTGAGTACTGTCATTCCTAGGCTTTGATTTCAACCTACAAATATTCTCGCTTAACCTATTCTTTAGAAAATCAAACTCTGGAATCTGGCAAAAACACCATGTTAGCTTTCATGACTGGGCATAGTGACCAATGCCTGGAATCTCAGCACCTAGGAGGCTGAGGCACTTACAGACTACGGTGAGTTCAAGGTCAACCTGAGCTTTTAAATAAATCAGCCACACAACCAAACAGGCAAAGAATTACTGCGATAATGTGCTCAGCAGATATGAGCACTGTGACCTTCTAGAGGACGGCTTAGACCTGCTGAGAGCCAGAGAATCCTTTCTTAACACTCCCTGTTCCCATATAACTGCTGAGACCCTTCTGAAAATTCTAGGGCTTTTTGGTGACAAGATTGAAAACCATTTATTTAAAATATAGTCTATACATAAATATTAAAAGAAAAAAAGCTAAGTGCAGGTTTGGTGGCATATACCTGTCACTCCAGAATTTGGGAGGCTGAAGCATAAGGATCACAGAATGCTCATGACTGTCTAAATCATGGCCAACCTGGGCTACAGTTGAGACCCTATCTCAAGAAACAAGACAGGAGCCCAAATAAAGCAAAACAAACACTATGGAGCTTATTAAAGGCTGTTCAGCTCAAGGAAATACTGAAGTAACCAAATGGTTTCCATTCCCTATCAATTTTTCTAAGTCTGAAAGACCATTAAATGTGTTTCCTAAAATAATGATAAACTAAACATATATGTAAACTTATATTTAACTAGATTTTTGTTATCTTTCACTATATTTCCCTCTCTAAATTATCCTACATTCGAATGTGCACAAACATCTGAATGAGGGCTGGGAAGGTGGCTTGGTGGTGCAATGCTTGCCTGGCAAGTGCGCCAGCATCAGGACAGGTGATACCCAGCTTGGGGGTGTCTGAATAGAGGTAAAAACAGAAACAAACGAAGAAAAAACCTTTAAAACAAATAAAACCCATGATTCTCTAAAAGTATTAAAAGAAAAAAAGGGATCAGGACGCAGCTGATGAACATTAAATAAATATGTATACCCTATTTGCAGTGACTTGAAAGTGTCCTAACAGGAGATCCAGGTCTGGTCTGTCCACAGAGTTCTTCTATAGGAGCAGGATGCAAAGACCTGTCAAATCCACAAGTCTGTAGCATGTTACACCATCTCAACATCCAGGCATTACAGAGGTGAGCTGCTGCCAAGCTGGACATCATTACTGCCCACTCCTGTGACAGTGACAAAAATCAGGTCCACATTTGTTTGCAAGCTACCACCCACATGTTTTTGCATACATATAGGAATGAAACATAGCTGAAACAGTACCTGTACTGGCTTTACACCTTCCTACAGAACTTTCAAAGTGGCAAACACTTTGTAGACCAATAGAAATCTGAAGACTTTCAGTAAGAACCTACCCAGTTCTACATATGCAAAGAGATTTAATAAGTCCTCTGCAGATAGTAGAAAGCCTCAGGATAAGCTGGACAACAAACATCCTAACCTAGGTTCTCTTTAAAAACATGCTATGTATTGTAGGCAGCAGAGGAAAATAATGGAACTCTCCAGGTTAAATAGTGGCTGAACTACTCCTTGAGCACACTTACACACATATCACTCTGGTCCACAGAACTGGGCACAGAATTGAAGCTTCGGTGCCTGCAGATCATTTTCAGCAAGGTCCTCTGAGGGCATCTCACTTCTATGTCAGCACAGACTGTGAGCAAAGGCCTTCTCTGACTGTTGTATTCTGTCACTATTGTCCCTTGCCACTTGTAGAGTTAATGCTATTTTAAGCTAATTTATATCTAGCATATATGCTTATTTACTATCTACCCCCCATTAGATAGAATCTTTATTTCATAAGGACAGAAAATGTTTTTCATCAGCCCTGTCAATAGTGTCCCTGACACACTGAAGAAGTCCAATAAGGATGTGTGAATATTTGAATGCACAAATGAACACAACAACCTTTGTACCATCCTGTTCCCAATCTTCATTCATAAATCCATTCATTTTGTAAGTACTTGGAATTTAACTACATATTTCTGGAGGTAGTAACTGCATCCTGTACACATAGTTTGTGGAAGCAGGAGCTCAGAGATAGCTACTGCAAGTAACTACAGGACCAAGACACACACACATTCAACTCTCTTAAATACAGAAAGAAGGAAGGAAAGGGTGAAGGAAAGAGGGAGAGAAAAGGAAAGAGGAACAGACAGATGGATAGATGGAAAGAGGGAGGGAGGGAGGAAGGAAGAGGGTTAAATGAAAACAGCAACTGCTCTAAGAAATAGGGATCCTATTTGCAAAAGCACTGTGTGCTACCCCTCCCTGTCTCGAGGAGAGAGGAAGCTGAGCAGCAAACAGCCACTTCAGTAAGAACTCATGTGCTATGCGGACAGTTTTAAATGAAATCCTAAGATTTAATAAATATTGCAACAGATTCTAACATTTAACCATTTAAAGCCTCACTAAAGAAAACTCAAGACATACTATTGTTATGTTGGAATCATGACTCGAGTCTGGACAGACCACACCAGACCAAGGCAATTCCATGTGAGAGAGATTTATTGTGGGACAGGGGAAGAGGCAAAAAGGGGGTGATGGAGATGAAGGGAGAAAAGAGAGAAAAAAGAAAGCAAAGCTCAAGAGGGTCTGCCTTTTATTTAGGCTGTGACGTAGTGGCTCATAGGTAACTGTGGAAGGTAAACCAAATGGACACTGGGAAAGTATGGAGATTGCCATAGCAACAAATGCCCGGGTTCCTGTCACCTATGGCTGACATCACCGCCATCACTGGGTTCAGAGGCGATCTGTAAAGCCAATTCCTGATACCAACAACTATAGTCCACATAAGAGAAATATCTAATCTCAAATACTACACTTAAAAATTTGCAATTTTTGCAAAGCTTCTGTAGGCAAAGGACATTGTCAATAGGACAAACCAACAGATTGGGAAAAGATCTTTACCAATCCTATATCTGATAAAGGACTAATATCCCATATATACAAAGAACTCAAGAAGTTAGACTCCAGAGAATCAAATAACCCTACTGAAAAATGGGGTAAAGAGCTAAACGAAGACTTGTCAACTGAAGAATATTGAATGGCTGAGAAGTACCTAAAGGAATGTTCAACATTCTTAGTCATCAGGGAACTGCAAATCAAAACAACTCTGAGATTCCACCTCACACCAGTCAGGACGGCTAAGATCAAAACCTCAGGTGACAGCAGATGCTGGCAAGGATGTGGAGAAAGAGGAACACTCCCCCATTGCTGGTGGGATTGCAAGCTGGTACAACCACTCTGGAAATCAATCAGCTTGGCGGTTCATCAGAAAATTGGACATAGTTTTACCTGAGGACCCAGCTATACCATAGTCCTGGGCATACACCCAAAAGATGCTCCAACATGTAATAAGGACACATGCTCCACTATGTTCATATCAGCCTTATTTATAATAGCCAGAAGCTGGAAACAACCCAGACGTCCCTCAACAGTGGAATGAATTAAAAAAAAAAATGGAGTACTACTCAGCTATTAAAAACAATGACTTCATGAAATTCACAGGCAAATGAATGGAACTTGAAAATATCAATCCGAGTGAGGTAGCCCAGGCACAAAAGAACACACATGGTATGCACTCACTGATAAATGGATATTAGGGAAAAAAGCTCAGAATACACATGATACAACTCAGGACCATATGAAGCTCAAGAAGAAGGAAAATCAAAGTGTGGATGCTTCAGTGCTTCTTAGAAGGGGGAACAAAATACTCACGGGAGGAAATATAGGAACAAAGTGTGAAGCAGAGACTGAAGGAAAGGCCATCTGGAGACTGCCCCACCTGGGGATCTATCCCATATACAGTCACCAAACCCGGATGCTATTGTGGATGCTGGGAAATGGTTGCTGACTGGAGCCTGATATAGCTGTCTCCTGAGAGATTCTGCCAGAGCTTGACAAATACAGAGGCATAGGCTCGAAGCCAACCATTGGATTGAGCCGGGTCCCTGATGGAGGAGTTGGAGAAGGGACTGAAGGAGCTGAGGATGTTTGCAGCCCCATGGAGGGAGCAGCAATGTCAACAGGCCAGAACACACACACACACACACACACACACACACACACACACACACACAGCTCCTGGGGACTTGACTACCAACCAAAGAGTACAAATGGAGGGACCCATGGCTGCATATGTGGCAGAGGATGGCTTTGTTGGACATAAGTGGGAGGAGCAGCCCTTGGGCCTGAGGGGGTTCAATGCCCCCAATGTAGGAGAATGCCAGGGCGGGAAGGTAGGAGTGGGTGGGTGGGTAGGGGAATACCCTCATAGAGGCAGGGGGAGGGGTAATGGGATAGGGTGCTCTGGAGGGGAGACCTAGAAAAGGTATAATATTTGAAATTTAAATAAAGAAAATATCCAATAAAAGAAAAAATGGCAAAAAATTTTTGCAATTTAGCAAGTAAGGAACAGAATCATATCTGACACTTTCTATCCCAAACACTGTGAAGACATTTTTAAATGTTTAAGAAAATGACGGGGGCTGGTGAGATGGCTCAGCGGGTAAGAGCATCCGAACGCTCTTCCGAAGGTGATGAGTTCAAATCCCAGCAAACACATGGTGGCTTACAACCACCTGTAATGAGATCTGACGCCCTCCTCTGGTGCGTCTGAAGTCAGCTATAGTGTACTTATGAATAATAATAAATGAATCCTTGGACCGGAGAGAGCACGGACTGAGCAAGTGGGACCGACCAGAGCGAGCAGGGCTGGCCAGAGCGAGCGGGGCAGAACGGGGCGGCTGGAGCGAGCGGGCCTCACCAGAGCGAGCGGGGCCCCACCGGAGCAAGTCGAGCGGGGCGACCGGAGCAAGCAGGGTCAAACGGGGCTGGCCGAGCGAGCGGGGCCGGCCAAGTGAGCAGGGTTGACGGGAACAAGGAAAAAAAAAGAAAGAAAATTACATAACGAGAAAACAAATGTTGTAAAATTTTAATTAAATGAAAAAAGATTAAACAATATTCATAAAGAATTATCTATAAAAAAGATTAACAAAATATTAACAAAATTCTATCCTTATAGAAAAAGTACTAGCTATGGTGATACACACCAATAATCCTAGCACTCAGGAGGGAGGCAGAAGCAGGAGGATTACCATAAGTTCCAGGACAGTGAGAGCAACATAAGACTATGCCTCAGAAAGGAAGAGCCAAAGGATTGCAGGTATTGGGAAGTTAGAGTAGATTTGACTGCATAGGGAACTTATATCATCTTACTGTCAGGGATGCAGCCTGGATGTAGTGGTCTTCTTTTTCTCCAGGTTGACTTGCTGTGACAGGATAGGAATGTCATAGACGTGGCATTTACAGATGATATAAGTAAAGACTAGAGGTCTTCTTTCAATGAAGTAAAACTGCATTTCATCTTAACATTACAGATATACCTTCTATTAATAAAAAGTTCTATGTCACTGCTTCTGCCCACAGAGGTGTAGGAGGTTGGAGGAACACCTGCTCCTCCCTAAGATTTCAGTCTGTCCCCACTGGGTCCTCCCAGTAGTTAAAATCCACTGGCCACACAGATGGTCCAGGTTAAACTAAATGAGTCACACAACCAGACCAAAAGTTGTCAACCTGGAAAAGGGTCTGGTAGGAAGAAGGGATGGGAGGGAAGTAAGAGTAATCAAAATGTATCATATGCTTGTGTGAAATTATCAAGGAACAAAATTAATAAAAAAAATCACCTGTCTTCAAAAGAAACCTTTGAGGTACATCAATCTTCATAAATACTATGCATGCACACCCAGACACACGTATGGGAGAGGTGTGCATTCACATGTGGATAGAGACCAAAAGTCAACATGTCAACACTGAATGTCATTTCTTTCTGTTCTCTCTCTCTTCCTTTCTTTCTCTCTCTCTTTCTTTTTTTTAACTTTATTTTATTTTATTTTATTTTTTTGGTTTTTCGAGACAGGGTTTCTCTGTGTAGCCCTGGCTGTCCTGGAACTCATTCTGAAGACCAGGCTGGCCTTGAACTCAGAAATCCAGCTGCCTCTGCCTCCCGAGTGCTGGGATTAAAGGCGTGCGCCACCACCGCCCAGCTTCTCTCTCTCTTTCTTTCCTTCCTTCCTTCCTTCATTTTTTTTTTCCCTCAAGACAGAGTTTCTTTGTAGCCCTGGCTGTCCTGGAACTCTCTCTGTTTACCAGGCTGGCCTCGAACTCCGAGATCCATGAAGGCTGGGATTAGAGATGTGCCACCACGGTCCATCGTGTTTTCTTTTTGAGATGGGGTCTTTTATTAGCCTCAAGTGCCCCAGAGGCTACACTGGATGGTCAGTAAACCTTAGGGAAAATCTGCCTGTCTTTGCCTCCCCAGCACTGGGGTTACAAGTGCATGGAGTCACATCTGGCTTTGTGAGGGCATCTGGGGTTGGAACACTGGACCTTATGACTGCAGAACAAGCCCCTTACTCAGAGTCATGCCCCTACTCCTGTGATCATGCTAAAGTCACTTGGAAATGATTCTACTTACTCGCCATCCACAGCTGGTCTTTTACACACACAGTGAAACTTGCCACCAAAATCTATGTAGAGATCATCCTCCACGATATGAAAGATCCGCCCAATGGCCAGTTTGTCCTTGGCAGGCCCCATCTGTGTCAGTGGAGAGTGTCTCAGCATGGAGGCAAAGGATTCCACGGTTTTTGGAGACTCCTAAATATGAAAAGAAATATTTATATTCATGAAATCCATCAAAAAGATGAGAGTAAGTTTAACAGGGACTTAAAGAGGAATCTTCACAAAACCAATTTGCTAATTAATTCAAGACCAAAAGTAGAAGTTTGCTCCAAAAGCCAGTGTCTTAGTCAGGGTTTCTATTCCTGCACAAACATCATGACCAAGAAGCAAATTGGAGAGGAAAGGGTTTATTCGGCTTATAGTTCCACATTCCACAGAGAAAGGAGCTTCAGTTGGGGAAATGCCTCCATGAGATCGAACTGTAAGGCATTTTCTCAATTAGTAATCAAGGGGGGAGGGCCCCTTGTGGGTGGGAACATCTCTGGGCTGGTAGTCTTGAGTTCTATAAGAGAGCAGGCTGACTGAGCAAGCCAAGGGAAACAAGCCAGTAAGGAACATCCCTCCATGGCCTCTGCATCCTCACCTGCTTGAGTTCCAGTCCTGATTTCCTTGGTGATGAACAGCAGTATGGAAGTGTAAGCTGAATGAACCCTTTCCTCCCCAACTGCTTCTTGGTCATGATGTTTGTGCAGGAATAGAAACCCTGACTAAGACAAGTAGGGAGTAACATACGGGGAAGGACTCCTTAGTACAAATGGTGAATGCAAGCCAAAGCAGTATCAGTAGATCCGATACCCCAGGAAGGCCAGGAGCACATGCTACCAGCTTTTAACGCCTCAGAGGATGATATTAAAGTTCCCCAGAAAAGTCTCTTAAAGAGCAGGTCTGGCATAAAGACAAGGGAAGAGCACATCCTGGAGCAGTGGTCCTCAATCTTCCTAATGCTGTGACCCTTTAACAGTTCCTCAACCATCAAATTATTTTCATTGCTACTTCATAACCACAATCCTGCTACCACTGTGAATCACAATATAAATATCTGTGTTTCTGGTGGCTTAGGCAACCACTGTGAAAGGCTGACCACCACACACACACAAGAGGTCATAACCAACAAGTTGAGAACCACTGTCCTAGAGACTCAACACCGCCCATCCCTGAACGTCCCTCTAGAGACAAAGCAGAGTCACGCCAAATAAGCCATGGGAGAAGCAGCACAGTAGCCACTATGTTCCTCTGCTTGGAGCCACTAAACACCCGCAGCTGCTGAGAGCTGCTCAGAGCCCTGGAAAGACCAGAGAAAAATCAGTGTGGGGATTCATGGTACTTAAAGCTACAACGGTTGTCACCTACCCTCCCTCACTTCCCATTACTCCACGTCTGGCTTTTTCTTCTTTTAGTTTTTCTGCTGACTCATTAGCTCCACAGCCCAAGTAAAACAAGAAGACCCAGAACTTAAACATATACTTAGGGCCTATTCCTAACATACACAAAACTCCTTCATAACCATGCTAACAGCAATATGGCAGCAAGTGGCACTTCTCCCTCAGGTTTAGAAAACAATGTGTTTGACTTTAATAAGGATTCCTTTGGGCTAGCAAGATGGCTCAGTGGGGAAGGGCACATGATGACCAGCTGGGACCCACTCAATAGGAAAGCACCAGCAAGTTACCCTCTGCCCTGGACAGGCAAGCTGTGACTGACAGGAGAGTGTGTGCATGCACACACGCATGCGCACACACATGCGCGCGCGCGCGCGCACACACACACACACACACACACACCCACACCCCTGAGATTTTTAGTAAATCTATTTTAAAATATTTATTCCATTGTACATTTCTCTAAAAGTGTAATTATTTTTAATCAAATGGAAATTAAACATTTCTTTCTCTTTTGTTACTTTTGCTTTTACCACATTCTACCACAGCAGCAAATGTGTTTTCACTGAGTGAAGGATTTTACCACAGCATGAGACTCCTGGGTTAATATTTGTTCTTAAATGGATATTCATCCTCACTCCCTGACTTTTGGATGTCCTTTTAGATAATCAGATTAGAACCATCTCTGAATTCCTAGGGTCCAAACCAAGCTATATTCATCTACTAGTCAAGTGATTTTTTTAAAATATCAAATGTGCCAACCCCTACAATACATTCTGACAACAGGGAGTCCTTTTTCTAAAGTGTCTGAAGCAACTTTAGAACTGAGATGTCTTGTCTCCTTGTGTGCTGACACAGCTCACAGACAGACCACAGTCGGTAGACTGCGAGTCTGCTTCCTAGAACTCAGTGAGGGATGGAGACCACCACCACAAAGCTCATTCCCAAGGAAGGCAGATGTCCTGGGACCAACTGCTTCCTTAAAAAAAGCTCATAGAGCTTCACATGCTGGCTCATGTTGTCCGAGACTTCAGCAATACAGAGGCCAAGGCAGGAACAATGTCGTGAGTTCACTACCGTCTGAGCAACTCACCGAGTCCCACAGCATCCTACACTTGTGAGTTCACCATCTGCCTGAGCAACTCATGGAGTCCCACAGCATCCTACACTAGTGAGTTCACCATCTGCCTGAGCAACTCACGGAGTCCCACAGCATCCTACACTAGTGAGTTCACCATCTGCCTGAGCAACTCACGGAGTCCCACAGCATCCTACACTAGAGTGAAAACCTGTTTCAGAAAAAAGGAAAGGGAAAGTTGGTTACAGAACTCAGACTTTCTATTATTCTGTTGTACTTTTTTTCTTCCTTAGCAGACTGAAAATTGGACAGAACTGCTTAGATAAAGGGAGAAAAGGTATAGGGGTTTCAGACACAGGGACTAATAGTACAGCTTTCATTCACTCGTTTCTCAAACATCCATGCATGCCATTGTGCTCTGACTGTGAAACAGCTCCAGTTACTAGTGCCGTTCTACAAGGTTGGGGAACTTCCAGGAGATGGAACTTGGCAGAAAGTAGGTCCCTGGGGAAAGGCCTTGGTTTTAGGCTAGCCCCACTTCTGGAAGGCTCTCTGTGGGAGGTCCTAAATACACACTCCTGCCACCACGGAGCTGTGTGCCACCATGCCATCAACTTCGTGATCAAATGTACCCACTCAAGTTAAATGCCAACAATAACACTTATTTCCTTATTGGCTTCTTGTCTAGCATTTGGTCACAGCAGCAGAAAAAAAAAGAAAAGTAACAAATATAAGTGCCTTAATATGGGCTGTGCGAAAGAGGAGAAGGACACGAGAGTTAAAGCAATGACAACGGAGGCTTAGGGTCCAAAATGATGCTAAGAGAATAGCTGTCCACACTTAAGGATGAAGAGTCTTGTACCGCAGGAGCAGTGGCTTAAACATCTATAAGACGTCGGGAGTCAAAAGAGGACTTAGTCAACAGGGTGATAACATTTGTGAATTGGTAGGAAAGTTTTGTCAGCAGTATGCAAGGTACACCAGAGGAAGGGGAGAAGTTAGTTTTATACATTTGAGTTTTATTACATAAACCTACATAAAATTTCAGACTGCTGGGTGTCTAACAAGCAGCTTACGGAAATACTGTATATATTTCTATGCCTGTTAATAATTATGTTTAGTGATAATATATAGCTACAAATCCCCCAAAATTATACCAAGTACTAAGTGCAATGGCTTTAAGCTAGAACTACTTTTCTTCACATTATTTATAATAAAAACTCAAGAACGCAAAAATATGTCTCACTTTAATAATACATATATAGTGTCTTAGGTTTCATTGCTGTGAAGAGACACCATGACCAAGGCAACTCTTAATAAAGGAAGATATTTAATTAGAGCTGCCTTACAGTCTTACAGGTTCTGTCCATTTTCATCATGTCAGGAAGCATGGAAGCATTCAGGCAGGAATGGTGCTGGAGAAGGAGCAGAGAGTTCGACATCTTGATTTAAAGCAGCCAGGAAAAGACTCCACTCTGCAGGCAACCAGGGACAGAGTCTCTCTTCTGCACTGGAGGAAGCTGAAGAAGCCATCAAAGCCTGCCACAGCTATTCCAATAAGGCCACACCTCGTAACAGTGCCACTTTCCATGAGTCAAGCATATTCAAATCACCACACTCCACTCCCGGGCCTCCATAGGCTGCTTCAGAAACATGAGTCTATGGGGGCCATAGACTAGCCATAGCATAATGCAAAATACATTTAGCCCAACTTCAAAAGTCCCCATAGTCTGTAGCAGTCTTAACAATGTTAAAAGTCCAAAGTTCAAAGTCTCTTCTGAAATTCATGTAATCAATTAACTGTAATCCTGTATAAAATCAAAATCAAAACACAGATCACATACTTCCAACATCACAGGATATATATTATGATTCTAGAACATCATGATGAGGAAATACTGAACCAAAGAAAGACCAAAAGCCAGCTGGGCAAACTCCAAACTCTGCATCTCCATGTCTGATGTCCAACTCCTTTCAGCTTTGATGACTACAACACACTTCTTTCTCTTGGGCTGGTTCCACTCCCTGTTAGCGGCTTTCCTCAGAAGGTATCCCTTAGATTTGATATCTCTAACATCTTGGGATCTCCAAGGCAACTTCAGCTTCACAGCTTCTTGTTCCAATGTCTGGGATCCACAGATGATCCTCCTCCAAAGGGTCACTTCTTGCCCTCTGTAGCACTCTAAGTTCTGGTTGTCTCCATTCCACTGCTGCTGCTGTTCTTGGTGATCATCCCATGGTACTGGCATCTCCAATACACTGGGGTCTTCCCTGTAACTAGACTTCACCAATAGCATCTCATAAGCTCAATTCATAGTGCCAAGCTTCAACTTCTTTGCATGACCCCTTCAGTCCTGGGTCATCAACTACAAATAAGGCTGCACCTTCACCAACAGCCTTCCCTAGTCTCTCACAGTGCCAAGCCTCAGAAGCTCTCCATGATCCCTTCATGTCTTCAAAACCAGTACCACTGGGGTGAGTCTTACATTTTACCAAGCCCAGCTGCAGCACAAGACAGAACCTTGGCTATCTCTAGAACACAGCTTCTTTGTGCTCTGAGAAAACACCTCCCAGAAGATGTCACCTCAGTGATGCTGGTATCTTCTTAGTCATCACTAATTTCTTAGCTCCAGCTACTCTGCATCAATTTTCTCAGTAGTGCCTTCTATTCTGGACTCTAAAGCCAGAGCACATGGCTAAAGCTGCTGAGTTCTGCTACTTATTCTATTACATTATCACCAACTTTCTGTTTTCCAACTCCTTTATCGCCTAAGCTTGCCTATCCTGGAACTTGCTCTGTAAACTGACTTTGAACTCAGAGATCTACATGCCTGTCTCCTAAACACTGGGATTAAAGGTGTGGTCCACCTGAATTAAGGTAAGGCCTGGATTTAAGTTCTTCTTCACCTAGAACTTGCTTTGTTCTAGGCAGGCCTTGAACTCAGAGATCTGCTTGTCTTTACCTCCTGGGATTAAAGGCTTATTCTACCATGCCTGGACCTAAACTTAGCTGGGTGGGATCTTGTCCCAAGATCACTACTCCCTAAATTCAATTTAATATCCTTGAACACAGATTTCAGCTTCATTTCACTTCCTAGTGCCTCTTTAATACTCGAACCATATATTTTATATTTTTCCTTTCTAAGCTTGCTATGCTTGTTTAAAATGCTCTTCATGAGACTTAACCAAAGTCTATGATGGGTGTTTCTGAGACTTTCTTTGTCAATGCAATTAATATGAGTCTCTTCACCTTAGTCTCATGAAGACTCTCAGACAAGGGCCAAAAGTAGCCACATTCTTCTCCAAAATGCCACAAAAATAGTTTCTAGGCCACATATTGAAATTCTCCACTGAAACATCTTAGGCCAGGTCCACACAATTCAATTCACTCAGTAACAAAGTCTTCCCTATTTCTACTAGGATAGCCTATTAAGCCCCATTTAAAGCATTTCACTGCTTTCCAAATCCAAAGTCACCCAATCCACATTCTTCCAAACAAAACCACAATCAGGCCTATCACAGCAAAACCCCAGTCCATAGTACCAACTTCTGTCTTAGTTAGGGTTTTACTGCTGTGAACAAACACCATGACCAAGAACATTTAATTGGGTCTGGCTTATAGTTTCAGAGGTTCAGTCCATTATCATCAAGATGGGAACATGGCAGCATCCAGACATGCACGGTACAGGAGGAGCTAAAAGTTCTGTCCCTCCATCTGAAGGCTGCTAACACAATACTCGGGACTAAACTTCTAACACATGAAACTTTGGAGGACAAAATAAATCCAATTTATATAAGGTCACCTGGGAATGACCTCAAAGAAGCAGGATAATCAGTCCTACAGGCGTCAGCCAACCTCTTTTGCCCTCTCAAATGGATTCAAAAGCCTACTGCTGTGGCAACCAGCATACACTTCCATTTTAGCATTGTCCCAGACCACTGGTCACCTACATGATTTATCAAGGTAGCAGGTGCCCATATACTATTTGTTTCTTTGTTTGTTTGTGTGTGTGTTTTGTTTGTTTGTTTGTTTGTTCGAGATAGGATCTCAGGGAGCCCAAGCAAGATTTAAATTCACTTTATAGCCAAGGATGATTCTGAATTCCTGATTTTCCTGCCTCTTCCTCCTAAGTAGTGTTGGAATTACAAGTGTATTATCATTATACACACACACACACACACACACACACACACACACACTCACTCACTACATATTTGTGTGTATATGAAATGTGTGTGATGTATGTGTATACAGATGTACGAATTCACATGCACACTTCTGGATATCAGAGGAGGAAGTTGTCTTTCTCTCTCACTCTTCCATTATGTTTCCTTGAGAAAAAGTCTGTTGCTAAACCTAGAACGCATAGTCTTTCAGCTGGACTAGCTGACCAGCAAGCTCCAGCTGACCCTCCCAGCTTTGCCCACCTCAGCACTGGGACACATGCATGCCCTGCCTTTTATTTTATTTTTTTCCAATTTTTATTAGATATTTTCTTCATTTACATTTCAACTATTATCCCGAAAGTCCCCTAAACCCTCCCCCATCCCCCCGCCCTGCTCCGCTACCCACCCACTCCCACATCTTGTCCCTGGCGTTCCCCTGTACTGGGGCATATAAAGTTTGCATGACCAAGGGGCCTCTCTTCCCAATGATGGCCAACTAGGCCATCTTCTGCTACACATACAGCTAGAGACAGGAGCTCTGGGGGTACTAGTTAGTTCATATTGTTCTTCCACCTATAGGGTTGGAGACCTCTTCAGCTCCTTGGGTACTTTCTCTAGCTCCTCCCTTGGGAACCCTGTGTTCCATCTAATAGCTGACTGTGAGCATCCACTTCTGTGTTTGCCAGGCACTGGTATAGCCTCACACGAGACAGCTATATCAGGGCCCTTTCAGCACTATCTTGTTGGCGTATGCAATAGTGTCTGCATTTGGTGGCTAATTATGGGATGGATCGGAGGCTGTAGCAGTCACTGGTTGGTCCATCCTTTTGTTTCAGCTCCACACTTGATCTCTGTAACTCCTTCAGTGTGTGCTTTGTTCCTAATTCTAAGAAGGGGCAAAGAGACCACACTTTGAACTTCATTCTTCTTGAGTTTCATGTGTTTAGCAAATTGTATCTTGGGTAATCTAGGTTTCTGCATGCCCTGCCTTTTATGTGGGGATCTGAACTCAGATCCTCATGCTTGCACAACCAGAGCACTTAACCAATGCCCCTAAGCCCCTATATTTTAGTGGGAAGGAGGTTATGTAGGAATTCAATAATACTGACTTCTATTTTTCTATGGAGACATGGTTACAGTCCCTCCTAAATGATGAAGCTATCAACCAAGAGCAGAGAGCAACATTAAGTTACCAATACAGTACCTATGCCTGCCACCTGCTGGAAGGCTGACACAAGGCACCATTCTGTACATTAAAAAAAAAAAAAGACATTAACAGTATATAGCTGGGATGACACTTTGAATATGGACTTACTAAGCAGTATTCTGTGGTAAAAATATACCATGGTAAATCTTTAATCATTAACTCGTTTTTAAAAATAAATAGATAGATTGTCTCCAATATTAAAAATAAAGCTGGGCTGGAGAGATACATCTTCCAAAAGCTTTGGGTTCAATTCCAGCATCCACAACCACCTGTAACCCCAGGAGAATTCAACTGTATCTATTTGAGTAGTCAGAGTTCAGGCAGTAGGCCACCATGTCAGCAGTGACTCACTGCCCACACTACCAACAGTCAGGTTCACCATCTTTAGAAAGAAGGCAAAACCCACAATGAATCAGTCCCCAAAGCCTACAAATCAGGTTATGCTCAAATCTGATTGGTTTCTTTTATTTCCTGTTACTTAACGCTAATTTTTTTTTAAGATTTATTTTATTTATTATATGTAAGTACACTGTAGCTGTCTTCAGACACTCCAGAAGAGGGCACCAGATCTCGTTACGGATGGTTGTGAGCCACCATGTGGATGCTGGGATTTGAACTTATCACCTTCGGAAGAGCAGTCGGGTGCTCTTACCCGCTGAGCCATCTCACCAGCCCAACGCTAATTTCTTAAAAAGTTAAAAGGCTTTAATCACAGCCTGAAAACAATATGAACAAAAAATGAAATTTTAATGTAACACTTAGAAGGAAAAAACCCAAAGACATTAAAAGAAGGTAGCAATTATTTCTGAGCAAAACATGGGTGCTAATAAAGACCTACAATCAGAAAAACTAAGTCCAAGCTGAAAGTCGAAATGGATCTAAATGGGTCGGGTCATATGATTACCCTTCAAATATAGCACATGCTAACTATCTTTCCTTTCTGGAAATGGACTACTTTTAACCAAATTTTAAGTATTGATAAAAGCTTACTCCCAGGGCTGGAAAGATGGCTCAGCGATTAAGAGCACTGACTGCTCTTCCAGAGGTCCTGAGTTCAAATCCCAGCAACCACATAGTGCCTCGCAACCATCCGTAATGAGATCTGACGCCCCTCTTCTGGAGTGTCTGGAGACAGCTACAGTATACTTACAGATAAAGAAATAAATCTTAAAAAAAATAAAGTGCAGGCGGTGGTAGCACATGACTTTAAAAAAAGAAAGCTTACTCCCTTGTGAAATCTATCTACTTCAATTTACTATTTCATTGCCTTTTGACAATTTTCGTTGTAGAAATGAATGTTTCAGAAAAAAATTTATTATTAACTCTTAGTAACTATTTAAGAATTCCACAATGTAAAGAAAAGGGGATGGCATAAAATCAGAATTATATTTCAACATTCCTTTACAAACTTAATAATTTCTAAGATACCAATGATTTGTCATGTGTTCAATAGAAAACTGGGAAGAAAAAAAAAACAAAAACTGGAAGGGTAAGAATGAAGCACATAGCCCGGCAATGGTGGTGCACGTCTTTAATCCCAGCACTCGGGAGGCAGAGGCAGGTGGATTTCTGATTGAGGCCAGCCTGGTCTACAGAGTGAGTTCCAGGACAGCCAGGGCTACACAGAGAAACCCTGTCTCGAAAAAACAATAAAGAAAGAAAGAAAGAAAGAAAGAAAGAAAGAAAGAAAGAAAGAAAGAAAGAAAGAAAGCAAGCACATGATTTTATTATATTTATATAAAACATAAAATAAGATCATTTCTTCCTTTATATTGAAACAAATCCTTTGGTATTCATAAAAAACTCAATGACTAATTTAAATCTTTTTTCATGGACTGGAGAGATTGCTCAGTGGTTAAGAGCACTTGCTGTTCTTGTAGAGGACCCAGGTTCCATTCCCAGCATCCATACCATACACACACAAACATGCAGGCAAGACACCTGTGTATATTAAACAAACAAAGTTCTATTGTTTGGTTTGGATTGGTTGGTGTTGTTTGGTTGGTTGGTTAGTTTTTTGAAACTGTGTCTCTCTTCAGACTCCTGGCTATGCTGGAACTCACTATGCAGACCACGCTGGGCTTGAACTCACAAAGAGTGCTGGGATTAAAGGCTTGTGCTACAACACATGGCTAAGTATTTTTAAATTAAAAAGAAAAAAGCAAGGGAGGGAGGGAGGGAGGGAGGGAGGGAGGGAAATTTTAACAAGTAAAAATACTTAAAATTTGTATGAAATCCATCTTAAATATTTTGAAAATATAAAACTACAAAGTGTCCTATAATGTCAGTATTCTCAATACTCTAAAGTAGAGGGTGGTCTACTGTGCAAACCACCTTCTGAATGTGATGAAGAGGGAGGGACAGGACACCCTCTACTGTAAGGAAGCAGTAGTACCAGCCACAGAACACAGAAAACCCCATTCTTTGCTCAACACTGCCATCTGTGGGCAGTTAACATGGGTTTTAAACATAACCATTCCCAGTTCTATAAAGTCATATTGTCTAAGGTGACATAAGAGAGATTTAGAATTCAGGAGGAAAAGACTGGGACGTCACTCAGATGCAACAATTTATCACTGGCAAGGTTGGGCTTTGATGCCCTACCCCACAAAGGAAAAAGAGACAGAAAAATATATGTACAGAACTATCTTTAGCAGATATTTTACCCGTCCTTTCATAAAGCAGAATGAGCGGTGTTGACTACAATAATGAATAATATTTGGCCCTTATGCTCAAAATAAGCAAAACTATCAATAATTGAAAAAATACCAGCATCAAAGCTGGGAAAAGATGTGGCCACGTGAACACACAGTAACCATAGAACCTACAGGTCCTTTAGATCCAAGCTTCCTTTATGTAGTAACATCCACGAAATTAGAACAAAAAAATTATGTGGATCAATTCTGACTTCTTAGCATATATGAAAATCCAACAGTAAAACCCATTATTTTTAAGACTAATGTAATATATGCTAAAAAAGATACTGTGTATCACTTGAAATTTCATTACTACATATATATATTTTCAAATACAAAAATAGGCATCTGAGTTGCTATTTTTTGCATAATCATTCAACCATCAAACTAAGTTTTATTACAATTTAAGTCAACATATATTCTTACTCACACACATGTATGGATTCATGCAATAATCCTAACCTTGCTTTTTCCCAGCGTTGTAACTACAAGTAAGACAAAATGGGCTCAGAAATGACTTCATGAAACTACAGAGTGCTCAGCGTGCTATAAGACAGTGGCGAAGCAAAGCCCAGACTGTTCAAAGGTGTTTCATACGGCGGTAGGCTCACTAAGGGTAGACAGAGTGAGTCCCTCAGTGAATCATGGGAAACCCATCTCAGGGGAGGAGCTTCATTTAGGAAACAGCAATGTTTATCTTCAAAGGAAATCAAGCATAAACCATCTTACTAATGAACTCTTACCTAAACCACAATATGCATGCTATAAATGTAATTTTTATGACTACAAGTATATCTTACAGCTCATTTATCAAGTAAAATATACAAACATCAGCAATTTTGACTAAAATCGGGGATGAGGAGTAACAATCCCAGTTCCCAATTCCTGAAGGTTGGTTTAGTCACCTGACATCAAGAAGCTCCTGGGGGGGGGGGGGGCTGAGGATAGAGTTCAGCAGCAGACACTGCACAGGCATGTGTGAGGCCCAGAGTTCCATCCCAAGCAATGCACAAAAGTAAGAGCAAATGCACACATGACAAAAACAGGGTGAGGTGGTAACAAGACAGACGTCACAGCACAGTCCCTGGGAGGTCTTCTGGATAGGCACAGTAGACCTGTCAGAGGTGAACTGTGTGAGGCTTTCTCCTGCCTTCATAAGCACAAAGTTACAAACACCCACTGTAGCATTATCTTTATCAGGGAAACAAACAGCAGCAACTTAAGCATTTACAAGGCAGGCCTTTTCTATTTAAATAAATTATAAATATATATAAAACCATAATATAAAACATTAGCAGAATTGTTAATACTGTGTATATACTGAACATATGAAGCAATAAGGAAAATACTCAAAATTACACTTAGGTAAATATAGCAATTTTCAGTAGTAGCAACTAAACTACATTATGTTTACTGGCAAGAGCTACTTTCAAGTGCTTTAAATAATGAATTGCTTAACCCTGCTATAATCCCATGGCTCAGCTTTCTTTTATAACAAAAGGAAAAGGAGAAAACAGATATGTAGTAGTTTTTCAAAAAATACAGCTAGAAAGATGGCTCAGTAGTAGTTAAGAACCCTGGCTCTTCTTCAAATTGACTGGATTTAATTCCTAGCACCTACACAGCGGCACACAACCATCTACACTCCAGGCGGTGGTGGTGCACTCCTTTAATCCCAGCACTTGGGAGGCAGAGGCAGGCGGATTTCCGAGTTCGAGGCCAGCCTGGTATACAGAGTGAGTTCCAGGACAGCCAGGGCTACACAGAGAAACCCTGTCTCAAAAAGCAAAAAAAAAAAAAAAAAAAAATTAAATATACCTAGTACACAAAGCAAAACCACGAATTTAGGCCAAGACTTTGTGAATCCAAGGAGTATAGTGTTTTACAGTGATATAACTGCAAACTGTATCTATGTATAACACAAGCCAACTGTGTTTTTACTGATATATGATGTTATATTATATATATGTATGTATATGTATATATATATATATATTTGTGTGTGTGTGTATAGTTTATATTTGTGTGTATGTCTGTATGTATGTTTGTGTACACAAACTCATACATAAAATCCAAGGGGTATACGTATGTCTAAAATTCCTTTCCATCCTTGGGAATGATGGACATTGCACAGAATACCTTCCTGTGCTTTTTAAATCAATGTTACTTTTATACTTTGTAAATAAACTTTTTCAAAAGTCCTGATCACACAGTACTTATTCCTCTTCTAATTTCAGGGTATTTTTCAATTAATTAAACCCAACTCTAAAAAGTGATGTGAGATTTTGCTCACACATTCAATCCCTAGCAACTGCTTGCATGCCTCGCCACAAATGTTAAGAAAGAAATGTAGCAAAACTTCCAGCAAATACTAAAATTAAAGCTAGCGGGGTATTTTGAGCTTCCTAGCTACTCTAACATTTCTGCTCAATTACTATTATGGACAAGCACATTTAACTAAGAGCCCAACCTATCCTATGTGTGTGACAACTCAAGTCCCTGTGTGACTGTGTACTACTTATCCGAACATCCACTTGGTAAGCCTGATACTTAGTCTCCATTGTCAGCCCAACTAGACAGTGGAATCATGGAAGAGACACATCTCCTGTATGTGAGGGTACTTCCAGAGAGATGCAAAGGAGAAAGACTCACCCTGAATGTGGGTGGCACGACCCCACCGGTGCATTCAGAAGGGAAAATAAGAAGGAGAGCTGAGAAGATCACTCATCTCCCTCTGCTTTCTGGCTCCAGGCACATGTGCCCAGCTGCTTCTGGTTCCTGACGCCCAGCTGGGCCTTCTCTGCCAATTGGGCTATGCCCTCAAACCATGGACAGAAAAAAATCCTTTCTTCCTTAAGCTGTTTGTTGGTCACAGCAAGGAGAAAAGTAAGTAAGCAAGACAGCAAATATTTCCCAAGTACCCATCAAGGACCACACAGAGTGCTCACATATTGCAAACAAACCAGAACAAGAGAGAAAAAGATCTTTGCCCACCTAAAAGCTCATTATATTGGGGGTAAGGCCATGAAAACCTTTATCCTAAAGTGTACTCGTGTGCCACAAACTACCATCTTAGAAATGACAGTGCCTGTAAGTTAGGATGAGACACGTGCATGTATCTTCTTAGAAATGACAGTGCCTGTAAGTTAGGATTAGACATGTGCATGTATCTTCCGTTGTTTGGGTTTCTGTTTCTCCAGTGAACACCCTGACTTTATTGTCTCGCCGAGTTGTACACCTCAGCCGTAGTCATAGCACAGGCAGACTTATCAGGGGCCTGGGAAGGAAGGGGCATGCCACAAGGGATATGGGGAGGTCAAGAACAGTTTGTCTTCAGTTTGAGGAATCAATTCTCTCCAGGTCAGCAGGCTTAGCAACAAGTGCCCTCCCATCCCCAAATGACACTTTTTATTTTATTATAACACAAACCAGGAAAGTCATAATGACACATGAGAAGTAGAAGAGCCACAAATATGAGGCCAACCTCACTTGATATTGGGGACCCTGTCTCAGACAAAGCAAAAAGAAGCAGCTGTCCCTGGAGCTGTTAGAGCATGAGTGCGGCACACACAAGGCTGTGGGGATAGTGCTTCCACAGCACTGCAAGATCCCCCAGGGGACTGTTTCCTGCAGCTTTACAGTACTTACAACGAAACTGAGAGGGGGCTATCCCATATGGCTCTGCCTCCACCTCTACAGTCTCTATTATCCACAACCTCAACTGGAGCATGCATTTGATACCTAATAAAACCCCATGGTTAGAACAGCTTCTCACTACAAAGCATTGATAACCCATTTAATGAGGAAAATAATTCTGAAAGCATCCCTGAAAAGCCACCTCGCTGTGTCTTGTCATGGAGCCCAGCACTAGAATACCTCAACTGCAGTGCCTCACTCTAGATGCTGCAAAGCTGCAGAGACCGTGCCCTGTACCCTTCCGCCCTCCTCCCCAAGCATTTACTCAAACTAAACCAACATTCCCAAGAATTATTAACAAGGAATTGGGGGGTGGAGAGATGGCTCGGCAGTTAAAAGCACTGACTGCTCTTCCGAAGGCCTTGAGTTCAAATCCCAGAAACCACGTTGGCTCACAACCATCTGTAATGAGATTGGATGCCCTCTTCTGGTGTGTCTGAAGAGAGCTACAGTGTACTCACATATAATAAATAAATAAATCTTTAAAAAAAAAAAAAAAAAAGGAATTGGTAAACTACATTTCACAGCCAAATGCATCTACTCGCTGGGTAGCAGAATGTTTGCTAGGCTGTGTTAGAGACTCCATGCAGTGTGAATAAAGTGTCCTGGGACTTCCAGAAAACACCTTACCTCTGCCTGAGAAAACAGAACACGCTGATCAGAACAGTCTTTAGAAAGAAAGGGAATCACGGTCACTGTTTCATATCTAAGATCTTTCCTTCATTAAACTCATCACTACTATGTGAAACCCACAGCTATGGTTAAGATTTCCAATAAGTGTCCTTAGAATAGGGAGATTATTCTGGTTTACCTGGATGGTCCTAATTAATCCCAACAGAACAAAAGGGAGCGGATGCAAGGTCATCATGAGGTAGTGAGTAAGACTTAGTTATCACTGTCAGCTTTGAAGATGGAAGAAGCAGCTCCTGAGTCAAAGAGCACTGTGTCCCCACAACAGGGAACACAGGAGGAAAGTTACTTCCCAAAACATAAAGAACTGAAACTTTTCAACATCTCATTGTTTAGGAATGAATTAAGAATTCCTACTGTGCTATGGAAATCATATTGTGGCAGTAGCTCGGGAAATGGGAACCGATCAAGATCCAGCTATACCACTCTTAGGCATATACATGACATAAGGGCACTTGCTCAACCATGTTCCTTGCTATTCATGATAGCCAGAAATCCGCAGCAACCTAGACATCCCTCAACAGAAGACTGGATAAAGAAAATGTGCTAAATTTACACAATAGAGTACTTCTCAGCTGAAAAAAAAAAAAAAAACCTCCCGGTAAATGGATGGAACTACAAAGATCATCTTGGTGAGGCGTCCCAGAGCCAGAGAGAGAAATGTGGTATGTATTCACTGATATGGGAGTATCGGACATTTAGTCGATGATAACTGCAGGAAGCCGCGGTTTCTCTGAGAAGCCGTGGCCGCTCCACGGGGTGCGCGAGGCTCCACCATGTCGCTGCCGCTGCTGCTGCTGCCGCTGCCGCTATGTCCCCGGGGAAGCCCGGGGCGGGCAGAGGCAGAGATGAGGGCGCCCAGCTTCGGGCACACGGCGGGGCGCGTCCCGGGCACGTTCCAGGGCGCGCAGGGCATGAAGCCCACAGCACGGGAGACGTGGACACCCCCAGGCTCGCCCGCTCTCCAGCCGGCAAAGCCGCTCGCAAGCTGCCTGGGCTCCGGGAAGGCCTCTGGGCTCTGAGAGGCCCCGGCTCTGAGAGGCCCCAGCTCTGAGAAGCCCCCGGCTCTGAGAAGCCCTCGGCTCTGAGAAGCTCCCGGCTCTGGGAAGGCTGTCTGGCTTCCCACCATTACAAGATGGTGGGGGACCAGCTGGCTGTCAGGGAAGAGAGCCCAGTACACATGTGCAGCTCTCTCTTCAGGCCCTCCTCAAGCAATAGCCCCTCCCGAAGGGCAATATGCTAATGAGGTGTGGCTTGTGGCTCCAATGAACGGGCAATATGCTAATGGGTGTGGCTTGTGGCACCAATGAACAGGCCACATGCTAATGAGGTGTATCTTGGTGCACCAATCCGCAACCACTACGACACCCTCCCCCCTTCCCTGAGAGAGTATAAAAGCCGCAGCTCTGCTGCTGTCCAGGGTCATGGGAATCTACTATCAAGGTGCTCCTGAATAAAGCTGACTGAGAAGATCCCGGAGGTGGCGTGTCTTTCTTGCTGGTCGAGGGAGGCGCGCTGCAGATAACCAAGCAACAATCTGCAGAACACAGATGTTAAGTAAGTTAGGTATAGAGTAAGGGACTAAAGGGGACAGACAGATCTACCTAGGAAAGGCAATAGAAGAAACAGCCATAGATGGAAGGGTATGGAACAGGAGGATTACATGGGGAAGGGGAGAAAAGAAGAGGCCAACAGAGGGAATCTAGAAAGAGACTGCTAAAATTAAGGGTCATTTGAGAGACAATATGAGACCCTAATAAAGCAGAAGCTTTCTAAAACATACACATATATGAAAAGGTGATCTAATTGAAATTGAAAAATAATGAGGGAGACAAGAGTCCCAAGTGGCCATCTCTTGTCACAAAATGAAGCTTCCAGTCACAGGATTGTGTTACATCTGAGTGAGCTGCTGGCCAAAGGGATCTACAAGAAGCCTCAAGCAACTAAAGCTGTTGCCAAGACTGTAGGCTGCTCTCCACAAACTGACAGCAAGGCCCACTGCTTAAGACAACACCTACTTACTGAACATGGAGAACACTGAACGTGGCCGGTGCCTAAATAAAGTCTTCACCCTTACGTTTTAAAGTTAGTCTACAGGCTTCTAAAAGAGAAATATAAACATCAACCCAGCCACAAACCCTTTGATCTAAAATGGTGTCCTGTCTGCAAGATATGCTGGTATTACAAAGCTTGTGGAGTAACCAACCAATATCTGGTTTGACTTATGGCCCACCCACATGATGAAACCCATACCAAACACTGCTTAAGGGATCAAGCCCCTGAGACCAGATAGCCCAGGGACCTAGGGTAAATCCAAATACTACTATTCTTAAAAAAGAAAAGCAATGTACCAATAAAATTATTCTTAATAAGATGCTGTATGCTCATAGATCAGTGACTTGCTCAGTCATCATCAGAGAAGCTTCCTCCTGCAGCAGACGGGAACTCATACAGACGCCCTCAGCCAGACAGTATTCAGAGGTGGAACATCCTGCCCTAACAGGGATGTCTCCATCATATCCCTCTGCTCAGTGTGAGCCCTGAGGAAGAGGAGGTGGGGATGCTGTAAGAGGGGCTGGAAGACACCAAGAGAACAAGGCTCTCTAAATCAACATGAGCAAAGCTAGCAGAGACTGAAAAGCACTCACAGGGCATGCACCAGGCCTACACCAGGTCCTCTAAAGTATGTCAGGGCTTCCAACTTGTATGGGACTCCTGAGTGTGTGCACAAGTGCGTCTATTTCCTGAGTGTGTGCACAAGTGCATCTATTTCCTGTGCCTCTCTTGGGCTCTTTAACTTCTATTTGTTTTGTCCAATTCTAACATGTTAAGTTTTTGTTATCGTTTTATATTTTTATTTTATTATTAAAAAAGAACTCCTAGTGACCTATAAGTAAAAAAATGTGTTTTAAGCCACTACATGTGGCAAAAATCTCAAAACTATGTCCTGGGGTCCTTCCCATTAGATCAAATAAAAGTTTTGGCACTCAAAACTAAGATGACCCTACAATCCTGTATACAGTTCAGTAATACCCACCAGGGAACAAAAACTGGAAATTCAGGTTTTTCTTATATAACTCAACCTCATGTATAACCAAGTCTCAGAATTTTTAAAAATCCCAGCCTTGTCTATTTGCACTACTTCATGTATCTAAATTATTTTACAATGTTTTACACAAATGGAAAAGAAACCCTATATTTTTAAAATAAAAGGTTACTTTCAATAAAGGAAAGTGAAACACTGACAGGTTAAATCATACACCCAGTTCACAATAGCTTTAATTGTCATTTCATTTCAATTAAGATGTTTGTGACAGGCCTGGAGCCTCAGACTCCAGCTCCTTGTGGCACGGCTAAGAACTGGGACCGTTTCTCCTCCAAGTCTGACGGGTCGCTCCACAAACCCGCTCGATACCTGGCCCAGGATGTCTCTCAAGGGTACGCAGAGAGAACCCACGGGCACGTAAATGCCATGGAAAAGGAAGAAAATATTAATCACATGCTCTGCTACAGGTCAAGGGTAGGAAGCTACACCCGCCGCTCCAGTCGCTCCTCTCCTCCTCCCTAGGACAGAACTTTCCCCCAGCCACGCTGGCCCCTCCCTGGAGTCGCCAGCTGAGCCCCACCCCACACCGACAGGCTCCCGCCCCACCATGCCGGCTCCTCCCAGTGTCCCGGCTTAGCCCCGCCCCACCATGACGGCTCCTCCCAGTGTCGCGGCTTAGCCCCGCCCCACGCTCGGCCCTGCGTGCGGACGTGGCGCCAAGAGGCCTGCTTACCAGTCGGAGCTCCGCCTTCCGCTGCAAATCCGAGTGTCGCTCCAGGGCGCTCGCAAAGCCGCCTGAACGCGCCCGAGGAGCGGAGGAGCCGTGGATTGCGCTCTCGGAACCACTCTCCGTGCTTGCATTTCGCAAAGGCTTGGAGAAGACAAGCGCTCTCAAGAAACGGCTCCCAGCAGTCCCGGCGTGGGACCTACACAGCGCCGCCATGACGCCTGCGCGACCTCTGACCTCTTCTGCACGCTTGCAGGTCAGGGGGCGGGCCGAGGAGAGCCCCGCCTACCGCCGTAACCCCAGGCGAGCCTGCTAGTCCCGTAGTATAAAGTTTGCCTGACCGCTCTCCTCCCACGGACACGTAGAGAGCGCATGCCTCCTGAGGGACGGGGTGACGCTACAGCTGCTGTACTGCACGGTCTTCAGAGGTCTTCTTGGTTATCCTATTAGAGTTGGAAGCCCTATGCTCACCAGCACCTCCTGTGCCTTCGTTATTCAGCACTTTCGAATGCGTCATGCTTTAGATTTGAAATAATTCTTAGTGTTCACCCTCCAGTTTTGTAAACTCCAAGGAGATTGCCTTTGCAAATGGGCACAAAGTTGTTCGCAAAACTGGTGGTAGGTCTGTCCTTGGCCACTTTTGTTGCCAGTCACATGCATTACAAAACCCAACAGAAGTTTTATCCTAGCTAGCTACCATCATTTCCCGTGAATTAAGCTTCAGAAATATGCCCAGGCGTAGCACTTCCACGCTCCCATACCAAAACACTTGATATTGTTTGTTTCTCCCCAGTGTAAATCCCCAAAATTTGTCCATCCACTTAAGAATTGAACCTAGCTGGGCGGTGGTGGCCCACACCTTTAATCCCAGCACTTGGGAGGCAGAGGCAGGTGGATTTCTGAGTTCAAGGCCAGCCTGGTCTACAGAGTGAGTTCCAGGACAGCCAGGGCTATACAGAGAAACCCTGTCTTGGAAAAAACAAACAAACAAAAAAGAATTGAACCTAACACCATAGTTGCAAAACTGTTTGCCTTTTAAATGGACCATTAGTCTAATTATCAATGGAATGTTAACCTACAGATTACTAAATCCAAGGGCAGGTGTCAGTTTTCTATGTCATTTGTACATAAATATATTTTCCCCTTAAATTGGGGTCTCATGTAACCCATACTGGCCTTGAGCTCACTGTGTAGTTGGGGTGACCCTCAACACGTGACCCTCCTGCTTCTCCCTGAATGGTGGGACTTTACAAGTACTGTCATTACCAGGGCCAAGACAGAACCTCTTTTATGTCTTTGACTCTTAGTGTAAGTCTTCCTCAATGCTGCAAGGTGTATTTTGACCTTACCACTCTGCATTACTAGTCACTGTAGGGAGAATCTCACAAATTTAGTAGGAGCCTGAAAGGTAGATTCCACTCCAAGTGAGATCTCATTTCTGCTGACACTTAAGAGGATTGTTGTCAAAAATGTCACTCTCTATGGCTATTACCACTTTCAGTTCCTTTCGAAAACAGTGTAGCAAATTGTAGAGCGTGGCCAGTGACCTTTAAGAGCAGTGCCAAGTTTAAAGAACTGCTTTGCAAACTTAAATTGTATCACTTTGAGTGCTTGTCTGGCATGGCAAGGTCCTTCAGCATAAATCCTCCATCTGGATAAACAGAACAAATGAAGTCCCATCTTTAAATCCAACAGACATGTTATATTCGTGTTGCCTAAGCTAGTGAATAACCCTGAAAGACAGGCAGAACCATGAGGAGGGGGTGTTACTGTAGGCTTAGTCTTCCTGTTGATGTATGTACACTCAGTGGGCACATCTTGAAGCCTCCAACTTATTTAAGAAGCATCAAATGAGAGATTAGAAAAGTGAGGATTCACAGGGCAGTGGTGATATACAACTTGAATTCTATCCCTCAAGAGGAAGAGGCAGAGGAATGTCTCTGAGTTTGAGGCCAGCCTAGTCTACAGAGCAAGTTTGAGGCCAGCCAGAGCTATACAGCAAAATCCTGTCTCAAAAATACTAAAGAGAAGGAGAGGAGAGAGGAAGGAGGAGGGAGGAAGGAGAAGAGTGGGGATTCATAGTAAACCATTTTAATTGGAATTTCTTTATACAGTGGATTGTGCTCATCTGAGAAGCCATAAGTTGTGAATAAAAAGCCTAATGGCAGGTTTGGGACACCTCCCCTCAAGCTGATGGTCAAGGTTTTCCTGGAGACACCTGGCACAATACAGACAACTGTCCCTGCACTTGTTTGCCTATCAGGACACAGCAGTAAAACTCTGCTAAAGACACTACACATACTGGTCACAGACTCTCAGTGTACTAGGAACGTGCCGTGTGGGCAGGAACCATCAGCTGTGAACCCTGTGAACTCGAATAACCAGCATGGCAGAAGATGACCATGGGTAACAGTGTTGGCATGAATGCTATGTGAGTAAGCAAACACTTCTTGGACTTTTAAGGCATGCTGCACAGGAGATAGAACCAATCCAGTTACTGCAGATCTGGCCAAAAACTATGATTTTGCTAAACAGATGTACTTATCAGACTGCCCTATAAATTCCTCTCTACTCACAGGTTAGTGCAGCTCAAAGGCCTCACCAGCAAAGTTTCTTTGTGCAGTGGATGGTGGTTAACACAGAAACAACTGGTCCAAGTGGTACAGCCTGTGGAGAGCTCCACCACAAATGTCCACAAATCCACATCACCTCTCCACCATCCCAAGGCTCAAGGACCATCCTGGAGGAGCTGGTACAAAGATTATTAAGACCCAGTGGTCAGAGAGAACCAAAGTGCAAGTGCTTTCTGCATGTGACAGGATCCCTGCAATCATGAACTCTCAGCAGCTGTGGTTGCCCGAGTGGGACCTGCCAGATCAAGACAATCAAGCTTCTAAAATAGACTGGGAAGTAGCTCGTGAGTCCCACCCACCTGGGGAGCTAGGGTCAGTTGATATCTTCTGGGCATTGAAGAGTCAGGGTCTTTTTTTTTTTAAGGGTGTGGCTCCTGGTAGGTTGATTACACTTCACTGAGTGGTTCAAAATCCAATGAATGACAGCACAAATTAGAATCAATGGATTATTAAAGTTTGTTGCTGGGGGTAAGGAGTTCGAAGCAGATCATGGAAGATTTAAGGGGAATAGTGCATATGATTAAAACATATGCAATCCTCAAAGATACTTTTCAAACTGAAGTATCAAGGAGATGGAAATTTTGAGCTGGGGGTCAACCTGCACTAAGTGATGAGTAAAGTATTTGCCATGTCTCAAAACAGTGTGTGGTGGGGCATGCATGTGATCCCTGTCTCTGGCAGATGGAGGTAGGATGGTCAGGGCTTCAAGGTCACCCTTTGCTACATAGCAAGATGAACAGCTTGAACTGTGTGAGACTACCTCAGAAATAAGTAAATAAATAAATGGATAAATGGATGAATGAAATAAAACCAAGTGAGTCAACAAGAGGGATGTATCTGCAGGACTCTTTGCCTACACAGGCACCAATGGGCATGTGCTCTAGTGGCAATACTGCTGCTTCATGCATCTTCCCACTAGCTGTATTAAAATACTTCCAAGTTATTAATACCCATTGTAAAAATGTTAATAGCAGTTAGCAAGAAAACGAATAAAATATCCTTCAAAGCCCTGATGGCACCAATCGCCCTGGCCTCATCTACCAAGTTGTGGCATCAACAGCACTACACATACCCCACCCCAGCCCACCCCCAAGAACACCAGTGTGCTAAAGGGTGCTTCCTAAAATCTCCATAGAAAGTAGCCCTTGCCAGGCGTGGTGGCGCACACCTTTAATCCCAGCACTCAGGAGGCAGAGGCAGGCAGATTTCTGAGTTCGAGGCCAGCCTGGTCTACAGAGTGAGTTCCAGGACAGCCCAGAGAAACCCTGTCTTGGAAAAACCAAAAAAAAAAAAAAAAAAAAAAAGTAGCTCTGGTTTGGTTTGGTTGAGGTGACTTAGAGGTAGTTAGAAATGTATGTCTCAGGCTGGAATGTGGCTCAAATGAGTCTGGGTTCAATTCCCAACACCACTAGAAAGCTATGGTTCTTAACTGCCCAGGAAACACTGGAAGAAAGGTCCTGAGACATAGGTGAGATATATTATCACACTAAAGACATCCATCTCAGCCTCAGAAAGAGGACCATTTTAGAGGGAGTTGGGATAATACTAAAAACTAGTCATATTGAAGGGAAAATCCTAGAAATAAAGGAAAAATAAAGCATGGGAAGTGAAGGGTTTTTAATGTGTTTATGTGTGGGAGGGTGTGCGTCAGCACACGTAGAGGCCATTTGATGTTGGCTGCCTTCTTTCTATGAGGATCCAGGTCTTCCTACTTGCATGGCAAATACTTTACCACTGAACCATCTCCCCAGTCCTGACATTGAGACTCTTAAAGGTTATAGCCACCTACAAACGTATTTAAACAATAAAATTGGTTATTGCTGTGTGGTAGGAAAACAACCAACTTAAAATCATCACACTGCCACCCAAACTCAGTAACATAAGCTTTACACAAAGGAGTTGGTAGGAGCTGAGTCACCAGTCCCCTGGAGTGTGAAGCCCTGGTACAGGGAGGGCACATGGGGCTTAAATTCATGCCCTACACCAGAATCTGGAAACTCCAGGATTAGATCTGCTGCTTTGGGGGATTGGGTGGGGTTTGCAGAGGGGAAACCAGGAAGGGGGGCATTTGAAATGTAAATAAAATAACCAATTTTTAAAAATCTGCTGCTTTACTTAAAAGTGACCCTGTTCTATATTATCTGTGCTTTTTATCATCAATCCAAGTAGAAAACAAGGACTAATCTCTGATCAGATGTCTCTTTGCTATGGAAAAATTCAGCCTTTCAGCTGGTCTTAAGAACTATTAAAAAGGATCTGGAGAGATGGCTCATCAGTTCAAAGTCCATAATATTACTCTGAGAGAATGAATGCCCAAGTTCAGTTCCCAACATGCACATCTGACTGTACCTACAGCTTTGGGACAACCTGATGTCTCTGCTCTTCACAGGCACTTATATGCACATAACACACTTGCATACAAACACATAATGAAATAAATCTTAATTTAAAAGAAAACAATCTAAAGAATGCAGGATCCCGACGTTTGCATGTTTGCTGTGTCCCCTCGCACACTCGCAGCAACACCCATGCATGTGCTTCCACCTTTGCAGCTGCTGGCTGGCTGGCTGGCTGGCTGGTAGAATTTGTTGCTTTACTTTGCTGTTTTACATGTCAGCATGTGAAGAGTCTGAGAGAAGTTGCAAAAATGACTCACCCTTTCCTGAAAGGGGAGAAAGAACCCCTATGCAAATTATAGTTTTTATTGCTTTCAAATACTTCACAGAAAACAGTGTGTAACTTAATTAAAAGATCCAGAAGGAGTTCAAATTAAACTTTTCTGTATTCCAAGAATTGTGTGTAGTGGCTGAAATCCGAGTGCTGGTGATGAGTTCTCTCTTTTATTCACTTCTCAGGTTCTAACTATTAAGAATTCTTTTTTTTTTTAAAGTATTTATACTTTCTTTTTCTAGATTTATTTATTTATTATATGTAAGTACACTGTTGCTGTCTTCAGACATTCTAGAAGAGGGCGCCAGATCTCATTACAGATGGCTGTGAGCCACCATATGGTTGCCAGGAATTGAACTCAGGATCTTCGGAAGAGCATTCTCTCCAGCCCCCAAGAATTCTTGCTAGTGTCCCACAGAACCTCGAGTTAGGGAGCACTGCTTTTGTAAGGCCTCGGAGCTCTTCCATCACCCTTTGCATCCTTATACAGCTGAGATTTCACCGGAAACCTGAGCTTCCCTTTTGCTGTTTTCCCAGCATAAACACAAATCCCAGGAAGCAGCCCCAACTTCTCTGCAATATTTCTGTTAATAGCTGTTTGTCATTTCCTTAGTATCTGTGAACTAACTCATAATGAATCTCTAACAGATAAAACTTCCATTTAATTTTCTGAGTTAGTCCTTCATCGTTTTGTAACATCTTTATGGGAAGATTTTCTTCCACACTCATCACCAGTCTTATCTATGTACATCCTGTCTCCTTCTCTCCTCCACTTACATCATTTTCCTCATATGAGAAATCTCTTCACAAAATTTGAAGATTCCTTATTAAAAAAAAAAGAAAAGAAAAGAAAAACTACCATCTTATTCTGGTTTTGCCTGGTTACAAATACAGACTAGGCACCCAGGAAACAATCTGTTAACAAGTTGTTAGCAAGAAGAAGAAGAAAAATAAAAAGACTAATTGGTAGAAAAATCATTATATTGAATAATCACAATATTTCTCTAGAGACAAATTTCTACAGTTCCAGTCCTCTAGGAAAATGCTTCCAGAATACCAGTTGATTTTAGAATATAACAAGTTTTGTCCAGACCACTGTCTTCTTAATAAATATTGAAACCTATACTACTGAGACACAGACTTTATTAAGATTTTCACATGTAATCAAGCATAGTTTCCATTGCATCCAAGTAGCAATCAGGAATGGCAGCATGTCATTTTGTAACAACTGACACTGGCTTTTCAATTCTGGTTTGCAGAAACCTTATTCTCAATTAAATCTAGTCATGCTCTGAAAAATGCTTTAGGTCACTCCAAGCTTGGCAGTTAACATTTGGCATGGACAATGGTAAAACCACCACAATAGCTAACAGATACAAGCTCATAGGCCATAAACATACACAGCAAAGGAAGCAGTAGTAACCACAGTTAATAGAGGAGCTTAGAAGAGCCACTGGGAAGCTTTGACTCACAGCCCCGACAGTTCTCAGAGTGGCAACAATGTCTACAGTACAGCTCAATCACTAACACACTGAGAACAGGTACAGCCTGATAAGCTCAGTCGTAGTAACGCCTCACGGCCTTCGGAGTTATCAACAATACCTTAGTATAAAAAATATTCAAGTTGTATTTCTCATAGAACTTTCTGTGCTTCCTAAAGGTGTTAAATGGATTTAATGGAGGCAGTAATTTCCCCTAAGGTGAATTTTTTTTAGCATTTTTATAGCTGTATAGACCTAAAGACTTTTTAGACTTTTGGAATTATCAGTGATGAGTGTAGGAACATTCCAACTTACTGTGATATCATATACTTAACTCACAATGTTATTCTGTCAATTTACCTGAAATTAAATTTTAATCTTGTAAAAAAAATGCATGAGGATGGTATAATAAATAACTGATATGCTCAAATAGCTGTAGCTACAAATGACAGTTACCAAGGCGGGGGCAGGGCCCATGTTCTCACCACTGGGAGCTTGAGTGTCTGCATGGTTTTAATTTACAGAACTATTGAACTGCATACACACCTGTCTACTTTAGTCTTGTGTCTTTAGAAACCCAAGATATGGTCCTCATATAACTGTTTATCCAAGAAAAAAAAATGTAGCTGGTAGTTTCTCCTTTGAAAGTAATTAAATAATTCCAAGACTTTTAATAACCAGAATTTAGAAAAGAACAGTTTGTTAGAAATTGATTAAGTGTACAGAGACCCAATAACAATGATTCATGTAGATAGTAAAGAAAGATCAAACTAGAATCCAGATGTACAGTGATTTTTAAGGAGAAACACAGTAGTTGCCTGCAGGGACCTCCAGAGGCTCTATGATGCTGTTTCCTGTACAAAGGGCCTTCCATGCATGCTAACAGTATTTCCCTGGAGTGGCGGTTAAGGTGATTTTACTTTGTTTCATTCATCAACTATTTGGTCAAAGAAATAAGTAAAGCTAAATAAAAGCACATCTGGTGGAAATCTGCAACCATGAGCATTGTCAAGATGTGCTTGGCTCTCGCTGGCAGCACCTGGCAGTGGGCAGCAGGGCACAGGTCAGCAGCTCAGGGGCTCTCTGTCGTCTGTTCTGGAGGAGGCTCTGTGGTCATGGTACTGGTAGCGTTGGCTGTGGAATTCAGGACTTCTCCAAAATCGCCGCCAGCAGGCTTGGCTCCTCCTACTTTAGACTTTTAAAAAAGTGAAACAGGAAAGACATCATGAAACAACATTAACTGCTCCTGCAGAAAGGAACTTTAAATTGACTTTCAAGAACACACAGGCCTCTCCTGACCCAGCTCATTACTTATGGATGTATACTATTGTGCTCAGGGTGTTGTAACAGCCCAGCACCTGCTTCCTACCTTGATGAAAGCTTGCCCCACGATCTACCCTGCCACCACCAACTAATTGCTCCTCACCAGAAAAGAACTTTGCACTCTATTATTCCAAAGCATCTACTGGCCTCTGTTGATAATTGATAAACATATTGTTGTCTATCATTTCATTCATCCACATTCATTCAGAAATATTATTGAGTACAACAAATGGAGGAAATAACTGGATTTCTCCAGGTGCACTGTAAGCGTTTCAGCCCTTACCTACATAAAAGTCTAGCCTACAGACTAAGCGTCGTCAGGGGCTTGTCAGACACTGAGGATGTCAGAGCTGAAATCTTAGTGCCAGAAGGACCCTCAGTGACTTCATGTGTACTGGAAATGGGTAAAGCTACACCCCAATGTACCAGATCTGAAACAGTCAATCAGTATTTGTTTGAACGCTACATATGCTTGGCAGTTACGCATAATGAAGAAACATAACAGCTAAACCTTGGAACCAGCTTGTGACCAAGAATGCACGCTCAGTGGATTCAAACTTGCCTGTCCTGTTCCCCTCGTCTTTACTGACTGGACAGAGTCTAAAACGTCCCATCCAATCTTTAAATTGCTGGATAAATTTGCACTTGTATCCATTATTAAATTCACTGAACTATGTTCTTTAGCTGTAAGAAACTGTTACAACTCATTGCAATTCAGCTATGTAAAGGCGAACTCCAACAACTGGCCCCCTTTCCATTCATCATTTACCTTACCTGTCCAGGAGAACCAATGAGACCCTTCCACCAAAACAATAATCTTTACATGGTTTCATTTCACTGTTTGCTCCATTACATTCTAAGCAGAAGTGCTTACATCGTTGTCTGACCCAGCACGTGGAGCCATCATGCTTTGGTTCTACAGCATTCACCTTCCTTCATCCTCGTCTAACTGCTAAATGTGTCTATATTTACTCCCATTATAGTATCTGAGCTCATTCACTATCCTCTTCTGCCTGGATCTCAACTCCTACCTCTCAAGACACTCCCTTTATTGTGCAAGGCTGCCAGTGATGCATCTAAAACGGACAGATGGTGGTCCTGACTGGCTTCTCATTGCCACAAGGCCAGATTGTGATTCCTCAAAAAGACTTTACAGCTTTACACATGTCTCCAATTATATTACGGAGGCCTTCCCTGACTTTCCCTTCCTGTCAGTAGGTGAGGTCTTCCTCCAGGTCTGCATGGTACCCTCTGTTTTGCCTGTCACAGTCACATGCTCAAACATTCCAGAAAACTGAATCTATCCCAAATCTCAGTGCATAGGCATGGTGATCCTAGACTTAAATGAATGTAAGTATAATTTGGCAAAATTTCCCCAAGCATACAACCACAAGTTTCTTTAGCAATAGCAGCTCAATACACTTTGTAAAGTTACTTTTTATGTTTTCATCAGTACTGCATAGTTTTATGTCAACTTGACACAAACTACAGTCATCCGAGAGGAGAAAATCTCAATTAACAAAGTGCTTCTATAAAAACAGACCGTAGGCAAGATGGGGGAACATCTTCTTACTTAATGACTGATGGGGGAGGGCCCAGCCCACCATGGATGGTGCCAGCCCTGGGTTCTATGAGAAAAAAGTCTAAGCAAGCTATGATCTCTGTCATGTTTGAGTTTCTGTCCTGGCTTCCTTCAATGAGGGTCTATGATCTGAAAATGTAAGCCAAATAAATCCTTGCTTTGGGTCACGGTGTTTCATCACAACAATAGTAACTCTAACTAAGACATCATCTAAATGATGTTAAGTCATACTTGACCAGTGGACTATAGTCTACAGAATGTTAATACAGCAAGCAACAGGGCAGTCCTCACCATCTCTGGAATCAAATGAACATTAGTTCCTGATTTCTGATGAGATATTTCAAACACTAACGCTCAAGACAGATGTGAGGTGAGGCAGAGGAGTTGACAGTCTTGAGAACTGAGTCACAGCAACCTTGACTCTTCATTGCGGCTTGTTTTCAGATGTATGACTCGGCTCTGAGATTCTGAATGAAGCCAGTCTCATGGACTGCTCTGGAAACACGAGTATGACACATACTCGCTGAGCAACATGCCAAGAATTATGTGAGGCCCCTAAACAGTATTGTTGAACAAAAGGAAGGGTTCCTTGAATCAATGGGTTCACATACATAAAGCTAGAAGACTGTGTATGCAGTGTGATCTCAGAAAACAGCTATGCATCTGCACAGAGGCAAGAAAGTCCATGAGAAAAATCCAGACCACTGGATTATCACATCTCAGTTAGCACACCCTGTCTTTGTAATGTCAGATACTTTTAAAGATAAGTGACTCTTCTAATGTCCTGAAGACTAACCTAAATATGAGCTTTAAATTTTCTTGAATAAGGTCTGACTCTGTAGTCCTACCCAGCAGGCTCATTTAATAATAATAATAATAATAATAATAATAATAATAATAATAATAAGCTCCAAGTATACCCACTACACTAGATAAAGAAATAATCATACAGGCCATACACAAATACTACAGAACAGAACATCAGGAATTCTATCACCTGGATATCATTTGTGATTCTAACAGCTGCTAAGTTTTGTTTTGTTTTGTTTTGTTTTGCTTTGCTTTGTTTTGTTTTCGAGACAGGGTTTCTCTGTGTAGCTCTGACTGTCCTGGAACTCACTCTCTAGACCAGACTGGCCTCGAACTCAGACATCCACCTGCCTCTGCCTCTGCCTCCCAAGTGGTGAAATTAAAAGCATGTGCCACCACTGGCCAGCTCAGCTGCTAAGTTTTTGTTTACTTGGTTTTGTCTGTGTGTTTGTTGTTTAGTTTTGGTGGTTTTGTGACAGGATCTCTCTCTGCAGCCCCGGCTAGCATCCCACTCTCAGCAATCCTCAGCCCTCAGCCTCCAGGTGCTCAGATTACACGCATTAGCCACTATCCCCAATTCTCAGAGTTGATGGCTTTGTAATCATCTTGGAAATAATGCAATTTATAAAGCTAATCATTATGAAAGAATATGTGCCTACAATAGGGGGGGACTAAAGGAGGTAGGCATGATCAAGATACACTTTATAATGTGCAAAGTTGCTAGACAATAAATAAATATCTTAAAAAATAATAAAATAAGACAGTGACTACTAAATGACATTCATGAAGTCAACAGAATAACAGAATTAACAGATTATACAACAATTAAAGATATAGTATCCAATATGAGGCATATGTAAACAGACATCATATATAATGAAGATGCACAGTATTCAATAGCAAAGGAAAATGTTTGGGTGGGTTTCAAAGCATAACATCTCAGGCTGTGTGGAAAATCTAACTTTTCAATATTCTGTACTTTCTAGACAAAAAAAAAACTAGAGCAAATTTTGTGCAATTCTAAGAATATTTGAAATAAAGAAAATGACTAAATAATTGTTGTTTTAAGTTATCCATTCTATGTGTAGCATGCTACAATACATGCTCAAAGCAAAAAACAAAAAAACCTACAAAATCGTGCAATGTCCATTAGTGAAACACAGAGTGTGAATCCTAAAATTCTCTACAGCTGTATGTCGATAATGCACAGCAGAGACCTAGGGTACCAGGGGGCTGTGACACCAGTATGTCGTGGCACTAGTGTGTTGTGACACCAGTATGTCGTGGCATCAGTGGGCTGTGACACCAGTATGTCGTGGCACCAGTGGGCTGTGACACCACTATGTCGTGGCACCAGTGTGTTGTAACACCAGTATGTTGTGGCACCAGTGTGTTGTAACACCAGTATGTTGTGGCACCAGTGGGCTGTGATACCACTATGTTGTGGCACCAGTGGGCTGTGATACCACTATGTCGTGGCACCAGTGGGCTGTGATACCACTATGTCGTGGCACCAGTGGGCTGTGATACCACTATGTCGTGGCACCAGTGGGCTGTGACACCAGTATGTCGTGGCACCAGTGGGCTGTGACACCAGTATGTCGTGGCACCAGTAGGCTGTGACACCAGTATGTCGTGGCACCAGTGGGCTGTGACACCAGTATGTCGTGGCACCAGTGGGCTGTCACACCACTATGTCGTGAGATCATTAACCCTTTTACTTGCCTTTAAATTCTCAACTTTTTCTTCAAATGACTTGAAAGTTGGGGAGTTTCTATGAAGACAGAAAAAAAAAAAAGTAAAATTACAAGCACTATGAAAAAGTTAGCTCTCTGAAGCAGCAGTGAGGGACACATTTCTCTTTGCTGTCTGTCATTCACAATTAGCAACAGGCCAGGGACTTATCCAGATGTGTGTGCACAGGTGTCAGCATGACACTTACCATGGAAGACCAGCTTTTGAGCTAGCATGTCTACAAGACTGCCTTTAAGTTCATGAAGATGGCTACTCTGAGCTGTGAGTGATGCTTTCATACAGACATGTACAGAAAGAAAGAAGCCAGGCAAGAGCAGCTCTGTCATTTCCTTCCCTAACAATGCAGCAAGGAAATGCTACCCTGAGATGCCCTGAACCCAGGCCCTGTGCTTTAGAACTCTGGTTTAGCAACTCCTCTTGCAAGGCATTTGCACACACCACACCAGCAAGACAAGCAAACTGTGTGAGGTTCCCTTACCAAAACCTCAATTCCACAGACCGCTGTCAGAGAAGAAAAGGACCAAAAGAGATCAGAGAGCTCAGAAACTTAGGTTTCCTCCATACTTTGGGCTTTTGTCTCTCACCCATGGGTTCCTCCTATCCATAGGAGCTTAAATACCCAGTCTGTTGAACATGGCCAATGGTTGGTGACATGTGCCCATCCCCACCCCACCCCCAGGCCAGCTGCAGCTGTAGCTCTCAAGGACTCCCTAGGAGAATGAATTCTCAGGCCCAACCTGTTCTAAGTCAGAAACCCTAGGGGTGTGTTCAGCATGCGACACCGTGTCTACCCTTCTGGTTGATTCCAACATAGACTCAAGTCCAAGCCAAGGATTTACATGGCTAGGCTCTGCCAAAGGCCCACAGAGGACAACTGGCTCTAAGGCCATCCTGGGATGATGGGGGCAGAGTGTAGGCAAGAAGCAGGGAGTTGAAGGGGTTGTAACCAAAGCTGCTGACAGAGACAGAGAAGAGCCAAAATCACCCTGAGCCACAGAGACGCTTCCTTCTCCACTGGCATGTGTTTTCCTATTCAACTGCTTTCTGGTAAAGATTTTATAAAATGAAATTAAAATGGTAATTGTTTAAGAAAAAAAAAAAAAAAACAGCTGGGCGGTGGTGACACATGCCTTTAATCCCAGCACTCGTGAGGCAAAGGCAGGCCTATTTCTGAGTTCTAGGCCAGCCTGGTCGACAAAGTGAGTCCCAGGACAGCCAGTGCTACACAGAGAAATGCTGTCTTGAAAAAAAAAAAAAAAAAAAAAAAAAAAAAAAAAAAAAAAAAAAAAAAAAAAAAAAAAAAAAAAAAAAAAAAAAAAAAAAAAAAAAAAAAAAAAAAAAAAAAAAAAAAAAAAAAAAAAAAAAAAAAAAAAAAAAAAACAACAAAACAAACAGAACTTCACATTTTGGATCTCGTGAATCTATCCCAACATGGAAGAACACTAACGGCAAACTTCAACGGTATTAAAGGTAGAATTCTAGTTTTCTACTCAGTGGCTTGGGTTAAACATCCAAAAAAATGGCAGGGAGCATCTTGTAAAGACATACTTTACCTCATAGCAGGCATGCTAATGGAATGCTGAATGGAGCGGATACTGACAGGCAGCGTTAAAGAGAGACAGAAACAGGTTAGTATATAGTGTTTCAACATGACACGCTCACCACACTTTCTGATAAATAAACCTTTCTGACAGTTCATTGTCTTGGCACTGTGAATAATGATCTGCTTTTTTGAGGTGGCAGGGAGATGTCAAAGTCATTCTAAAGGAATTTACTTTTTGGGCTATTCATGAGCCAAATGCATCCCGATCATTCTGAGAGCCAAGAAGACAGCGCTTGCACTGTGAGAGCTGCAAAGCTGTGCTTTCCCGGATCTACACAGCAGCACAGCTCGGAAGAGAGATAGGAAGCAGAGGTAACAGCAGAAAACAGATGGGAGCATCCTGGGTGTCCATCACCTCCCCTCAAAAGTGTGAGTGTGCACGCGCATACATGTACACACACACACACACACACACACACACACACACATACACACACACACAGGAGTGCACACACACACACACAAGCAAGCCCCTGAAAAGCCACAGGGGTCATCTTTCTCTAGGTATTTGTTTCTAAGCTGGAACAGGCTGGTTTCTAAATCCACCACCCATTTGATGACTCTAAGCTATTACAAATGCCACACCGCACTCCTTAGCAATAACAGTAGCTGCTCTTCAGTAAGAGGACAGTTAACCTTGACTTCCTAGAAGACATTCAAGTACCACAAAGTACTCCACATTCTGGGGTTTAACTTCTACCCCACAACAGCACATACAGCCCACTGACTGACAAAGCTTTAAGCCTGATCTCCCCTAGATTTTCCTAGACACCAGCTTACCAGCTGAAAAAGATCATCATTGGGCTTCTATTAAAACAAAACCCATAGTGCTATAGTGCTATTTCACTATATTTCAAAATATTCAGAATATTTTGGTCACTAGCATAGCTTTTGGTAAGTAATCTTTCCTTTGGATAAAGGGAACAGTTCAAGTATTAATTTTCGATAACATTTAAAAGAGTGTGTGTGTGTGTGTTTACTGAGTGTCTTCGATGTTACAGATGGCAATGTGTTATTTCATCAAGTCTACCTGGATATTACTATGTAATTTATGATCCTGATGTACAGCACAATAAGAAAGCTCTGTGTTCAGAGTCAGGACACCTTGGGTTGTGTTCTCTCATGTCACATGGTAAGTTCTCGGCGAGGGCTGTGGCTGAAATGCATGGGAGGAGGAAGTTAACAGTTCTTCTAGTTGATCTTATGAAGCATACTGTTCCCACAATAAAATAGACAATGAAAAATGATCCTTCTAAATCTTAACAACAGAACTTGAATCATCACATGGATTACCTTGGGCCCTTCTAACCAAAAAAAAAAAAAAAAAGAGGAAGAAGAAGGCGGAGGAGGAGGCGGCAGAGGAGGAGGAGGAGGAACAGCCTGGAAGCCACACACCCACAAGACACCTGTGACCCTAACTCCTATGACACAGATCAGTGGACACCACCCACCACTTCTCCCCTGTCAGTCTGCAGACTGTTGGCACTGTAGGGGATGTAGGGGCTGCAACAAGATCATCACCCTGAAATGGGACCGTCTCAGATGGATCTCGGAGCTAGAGAGCCACTCCAACTTAAAGGCTGTGATCAGACCTCAGAAGAGCTGTAAGAGCCGAGAGAAAGCCTGTTTGGGAGCACAGGCAGGATGAGAATGGAGGGAGAGATGGTCATGCAGGGGAGGGCAGGGAAGGAGAGGACAGACTTTCCGATTTCCTAGGCACCACCTCAATTCCCAAGGCTTTCTGAGAAGTCGGCTGGTTTCAGTAGGGCTGGGCTCGTCTCTCCCCACTCTTCGGTCTACAAAACATTCTCTTTTTGCACTGAGTGAAGGCACATCAGTTTCTGTTCATCAACAATAACATTATTCCCTAGAATGCACACTTTAGGAGAAACCTCTGGGCACAGAAGGTGAGCAGTGGCCAAAAACCATAAACTTATCGTTCATGGGATAGTAACAAAATGAGCAGCTATGTGGAAAAGCTTCAGTGTTTAAGTCACAGACAAACCTGGCTACTCTTCCTGCACTCATGCAAGAGGCCTTCCTTTCCCTCCCAGCAGCCAGGCAGCCGGGCTCTCTGGGCAGCACACAAGCTAGCACACACTAAGTACACCTGAGACAAGACAGAAGAAAAGGCAAGGACCTGTTTATAAGAAGGCTTATTTTGTATATTAAAAAAAAAAAAAAAAACCACTGGGTTAAATTTGAGTACATTTCTGTAGCTATACTTCACAATTTTAAAAAAATCATTTAAGACAGAAAGAAGTGAATTGCTAGAAACAGTTTTGAAGACAAGGTCTTCAACCATCTTACTGGGAAGAACTGGCAAGCACATCAATTCCCGCCACCGCAGCACCCCACTATCTAACCCCATCCACACTCACAACCAGATGGACTTTCACGTGGTGGATATCAGGGCTGCACTGAGTGCAGACAGCAGGCAGATGTTCCTTCATTTCTGCCTCCTCTACACAAACTTATACAAAGCTTCTTCAACTGATGTATCATTTCCAATTTTGTCCAAAGCAGACCGCAATATGGGACCTTCCACAGCAAAAAGCCAAAGTCACCAATTAACAGAGAGGCTATAGAGACCCATCATATCTACAAAGCAAAATCTATTAAAACTCTCCCAGCTTGGTTTGTAGCCCTCAAAGCAGGCCTCATAACTACACATCTCTAAGCTCCCCTGGGACACTGGAAGGACATGCAGTAGCGTGTGGCTGGTTCTCTCTGCAGGCTTCTCAACCACATACTCATGTCCATAACTCTTTCTCTTTAAAAACCTGAACTGTTTGTTGTTTTTTCTAGATTCTAACTCTGTTATTTAAGCTTTCCATCTCTGATAATACAGAGCAAGGAAGAGATAGGATTGTGCAAAGAAAGAGCCATGTCAGAGACAGGGTGGGCACGCCTGTGAAACCAGTCCCACACTGCTCCCACAATCTCTTCTGACTTAACCCATACAAGAACAAAAGTGCTAGGCAAAGCCCAGGGGTCAGGAGTCATTGCTCTGGGTAAGGTGTCAGCTCTGGGACCAAGGGTGGTGGGTCTAAATCTAAACCATCAGCTGCTCACACTGGCCGTGAAACCTTGATGTCATTTAGCCTCCCGGAGCTCAATGCCTTCTCAGCTAGGTTATCAAGGCAGTAGCATCTATGCTTTGGACACGCTCAGTGTGGCCTTACCCAGCAGGCAACCTGTAGCTACTATTATTACACTGCTGGCTTTGGCTGAAACAGAAACGGACATTGTTTACATGGTGTGTTTTCTCTCTTTCTTTCTCTCTCTCTCTCTCTCTCTCTCTCTCTCTCTCTCTCTTCCCCCCTCAATATCAGCATTCTCAGTTCTAGCCCTATAGCCTACAATGAGTCTGACACATAGTCAACATTTCACAAGTACAGCAGAATGAACTTGTTAACTAAAACTGGGAAATGTGAATGGGAAAGGTACGTAAAGATTACACTGATTTAGTTCCTAACCAAAAGATGCCCTTCCACAGAGGATGGAAGAGATTTCTTTTCTCAGGAAGGGTGGAAGTTTTCAGCAAAAAGGAACTGTCTAGAATAACCTTAATAAACCCCCAAAACAAATACTGAGATACACACACACACTAATTTGAAAGTAAAATTTCTTGTGAATTATGAAATGCTAATCCATAACACAAAATGAGTTATGGATTAGCATTTCTTCTTAAATCTATAAGAAATGAAACAGTGAATCCTCCCAGGATGCTATGAGACCATCACGTGAGTGTGTTGCAATGTAGCAGTGGTTAAAATAAGAAGATTTTTGTCAAGGTTTCTCTACATTAATAAAAGCATAACTCAAATGCTCTGCCTGTATAGAACACAGCAAAAAACAAAAGCTGGAAACATGCTTCTAGGGGTTGTCTATGATTATCGCCAGGGGCCTCGAGGGTCAGTGCCCACCGTCTGGTCCCACCAGGAAAGCAGCCTGGCTAAGCTCTTACTTTCAAGCCCTCCAAGCCACCCATTCTCATACCTCCTTCCCACCCCACTCCATCTCTCCTCTCTCTTCACTGCCTCTCTACCTCCTCCCTAACCTAGTAAATCTCAAATGTTAACTCATTAACTTAATCATGTTTTAAAAATACAAAACTGATGTTGAATCTTTGAATATTGAGGAACTCAGGAGAAACAGTTAATGGGATTAACCATCTGCTTCAGTGTAGCTGGTAAAAGGGATCTCGGGGGTCCGCCCTCTTAGCTCCCCACCCCAACCCCCAGAAGTGGTCAGGCTGCCAGGGCCCAGTAACAGCCCTATCTCCTTGGGTAACTCCTGGAGGACTGTGGCCAGAATTTATCTTGATGGCCCTCATGATCTTAAAGATGTGATTTTTTTCCCCGTATGTCAGAAAACATGGAACCAGACTGAGTGACCTTTAAAAATTACGAAATCTGAAGAACCTTTTCTCTCGTTTCCAAGTTTTCACCAGAAGACTTGATTTCTACAGATTGATACATACTGTTTGTCAGTAAAACCAAGACAAGCATTGAAAACACTCCCTGAAGGTTCACAGAGCATTGTGGAAGAAGAGACAGAAAGAATATAAGGACTGGGAGAAGGCTGTGAAATGCCATTTTGTAAGCCTGGACCTATGATGGCATTCACTAACTCACAGGAGCCATGGCTACTGGTACTAGACCTTCACCTTCCTGACAGCCACTGCAGCTGGGAGGGGCTTGTGGGGCCCGTGCTGGGCTATCGGCAGTGAAGAAGCTGGAGACATGAGGATGCTGAGAAACGGCCTGAAGTGAGCTGCCACCTGAGGTCTGTGTCCATCTACACAGACCATGGAACCACCAAAGGGCATTTGGACATTCCTACTCTGGGCTGCAACCTGAGACCATGTTGATGTCCAATGGCTGAGCAGAGCTGGCTCCACCCCCCACTGGCTATCACACTGAAAGGAGCAGGCCTGCACCTCACCTGGGCAGCACAGTAGAGGCAGCCCTCGTGGTAAGCTATGCCTTGCAGTGGGGTGTCCTGCCACACCGCCACACCAAGAACAGGAGAGTGGCTCCCATATAAATATTTATAGTTTCAGAATAAATGAATGCTGTATGTTTAATCTCAATTTTGTTTCTTATTGTTTCTTTCTTATTCTTATTACTGTCATATTCTCTCTGACTTCTTTTCCCATCATGCATGTGAAGACAAAAATATAATAACCCCCTGTGTGCTTGTGAACATCCTTGCAGTTCATTGCATGCTCTTGTTTTTACTCCAGATAATGGAGTTATTGATGGCTTCTTTGAGGTCTAAATATTAGACTAGAAAGTGTTCATGAAGCTTTTGTCTTCTGGACAAAGCCTGAGAGCAGGCCCTGATGGCACAGGCTAGTGGATTGATCAACTCGGCTACCAGGCCCAGATCCAGGGCTTTGGACCACCCCCATATCTACCCCATCTCTGAACTGCTGGAGCATGTGAAGGGGCCAGTCCTACAGACCCAAAGCTGAAGTATCTCGTGACATAGGCAACAACAGGACATCTGAGAGGAGTCCAGGTAAGAATCGAGTATTGGTGGTCTAGCAGAAGCCGGAGGCCTCGAACCAGTCTCACTGCAATGTAGTAAAGCCATGTGGACCAAAGGGTGCACTGTGTGGCACACTGTGACACACTGCAGCTTTCACAGCCCAAATTTCGTTTTCTGTTTTGTTTTGGTGGGAGAGGATGCAAGGGCAGAGGGCAGATACAGGGAGATGGGGACTGAGTGGGGTTGGATAGCATGATGTGAAAGTCACAAAGAGTCAATAAAAAGAAAAAAAAAATTAAAGATAACTGGAAAATGGAGACAAAGAAAAAGAAAAAAGAAAAAAAACAAAACAAAACAAAACACAGCAGCAGCTGCTCATGGGCTGCGGTGAGAGCGAGGCTACCCCTAAAATGATGATGCGGCCCACTCGGAAGAGAGATGGAGACCAAGATGCCCATCCTGTTATTCTCTTAGCATCTCCCACTTGTCTTCTCCAATACCCGCACATGTACCCAGAGCCTGCACAAGAGAGGGGAGGTGGGACAGCATCACAGGACTGCCACAGGCACGACTGGCACGTCCTCACTGACACCTCATACCAGGCAGACAAATAATAAAACAGTAAAGTACTCTAATAAACCAAATATGGAAAAGTACACAGTGAGCAAGATCTCACATGTCAAGAGCACTGTAACCTTTACAAGATGGAAGAGTTAATACCTCGAGACAGTCCACGTGCAGTCTATTATAATTACACAACAGGACCCACGAGAAGAAGAATTCCAATATCCTTACAAAAGCATCAAAAGCAAACTATCAGACATGAAAAAGGGAGAAATTCTGTTTGCCAACGTAAAATTGGTACTAATATTTAAAACTTCAAAAGTCATTTCCATAGCCCTCGTGCCACGGTGTCAGATTCTTCTTTTAAGGGTTCATTATACACGGTATACAAGCAACCCTCCTGAGAATTAGAATGCACTCAAGAGGAAGATCCCACAGAGGCAACACATCTAACCTCACACACATCTCACACGACTGCCAGGCAGAGCAGGGTTTCAAACTCTCCTTACCTAAATGAATGTGAGAAAGCTTGCAATCTGTAAGAAGCCAGAGGAAGCGTTAAAACAGAAAGGAAGTTCTGATGGGTCTATCACAATTAAATAACCTGCTTTCCTAAGGGTGCATGATTTACATACTCCTAGAACACTACAGATTCGGTCAACATTAAAAGAAGTGGGTGACCCCCACTCAGAAAATGTGCCCTTATGATATTAAGCTTAGAACAATGTAACTCTCAAATATAATGCATGAGGAAATGGATTTTAATACACAGTATATATAATATACTGATGCAACAAACCCATTCAACTAACAAATTCTGGTTGTAAAACCTATTTTTCTCCACAAATAAAGCATACAGACTCATGCAATCTAGGCACAGAAAAAAACAAACAGAAAATGTGCACACTAACACAGGCACAGCCGATGTAAGCATGTTGACTATGTTCCGCACTATTTAACCACAGGGGTAGATGGAGGCACAAAAGCACCATGAAGTGGTTTTACCAAAATGACAAGAAAAACTCTGCAAACTAATCTCAAATACAAACACACAATTTAAAAAAAAGAAACTCAAAGTCAACACCAGAACCTGAGTGCGAACATTGGCGAAGCTTCTAGTTTAGCACAAAGCAGTGCTCACATGAGCACCTTGGAGCCACATCATGACACATGAATGTCACACACAGACAGTGAAGCCCAAACGTGCACTCCCATCCTCTTGTACTCATCCCCGGAAAGGCACCGGGCTCTGCCCACAACCACCCATTTGCCAACACCACAGACGTACTTGTAGCAGGATCAGAGACTGAGATGCACCAGTTTGCAACCAGAATTTTTCAGCAGCCCTTAAAGGGACTCACAAGATGCTCATTTTGGAGGTTAGAATACTAGGCCTTGAAGAATTCAGGCAAGCACTTCAGGCCTTGGTTTGAAGGAGTACCCTCCCTCTCTCTAACAGAGGAGAATCCAGCAGCACCCGGACCCAGGGGCAGAGAGGGACCAACAGCAACCAGTTCAGTTTGCCACAGGACTCAAAGAGGAAGGGAAAGGCACACATACTTCACGTCTTCCAGCTTTTTGGTGATGACTGAGCCAACCGATGAAAATGCAGCGGAGGCCTTCTGCCCAGCTTGCGATAGAGTTTCAGAAGTCTTCTTGTATCTATAGTCAATTATGAATGAAGAACAGGGGGGAGAAATGTCAGCTAGGCTTTTCTGTAAATTCTTTCTGGTACAGTGGTCATCACCTGTGGAAGAACTCAAGAACAAAACAGTTTTAAGAACTTCTAATGTTCTCTATAACCATCAGGCAACAGTCCTGCCATCATGTTCTTCTGGTGCCCTGGATAGAGGCAGGAAAGGAATGAACTGAGCAGTTAGGGTGGAGCTGGCAAAACTCAAGTGTCCCCTCCCCCCAAAAGAAAACCAGCACACATACTGTACTGGCTGGTTTTGTGTGTCAACTTGACACAGGCTGAGGTTATCACAGAGAAAGGAGCTTCAGTTGGCGAAATGCCTCTATGAGATCCAACTATAAGGCATTTTCTCAATTAGTGATCAAGGGGAAAAGGCCCCTTGTGGGTGGGACCATCTCTGGGCTGGTAGTCTTGAGTTCTATAAGAGAGCAGGCTGAGCAAGCCAGGGGAAGCAAGCCAGTAAGGAACATCCCTCCATGGCTTCTGCATCAGCTCCTGCTTTCTGAGCTGCTTGAGTTCCAGTCCTGACTTCCTTGGTGATGAACAGCAGTATGGAAGTGTAAGCTGAATGAACCCTTTTCTCCCCAACTTGCTTCTTGGTCATGATGTTTGTGCAGGAATAAAAACCCTGACTAAGACACATACTAAAAATTCTATAAGGCCCTGAGCAAGCAGGTCAGGCAATAAAGTGCTTGCCTTCCAAGCCCAAGGGCCTGAGTTTGAGCTCCCAGGACCCATGTAAGAAAAGCTGGGCATGGTAGTTCTGGCCTGTAATCCAAGTGTTGGGAGAGACGGATAAAAGGGTCCCAGGTTCACTGGCCACATTCCAGGCCAGAGAGAGGCCCTGCCTTACAAAATAAAGAACAAGCCAAACAAACAAAACTGCAGATGGCCGGCCCCTGAGGAAATGCACTGAACCTCTTCCCTCGCACTTGTAAAGGCTGCAGGCATTCTGAGACCAGGGAAATCCTGTGTGATCACTTCTATATTAGAACGAATCTTTCAGGGCAACCTGAGGCTCTGTTTCCAGGCCATGGTTGCTTATGTCTGGCTCAAGAATAAATTATCTTTTCTTTCCCTCTAGAGAAGAGCTGTATTTTTGGTCAACAGGCTAAAACCAATCACGAAACAAACTGACCATGAGCCAGAGTTTGAAACCTCCCCTTTCTTTCACCCTCTCTATATCAGCCAAAGCACATTGTAAATCTGAATCCTCGGATGCTTTTCCAGTGTTACCTCACAGAAAGTAGTCAGGGGCAAACCAGAGAGCTCACTTATACTGTAGCATCCAAATCAATGTCATGAGCTTAAGTTAGCTTGGTGGAGCTACCACATAAGCACTTGACTGACTTTCAATGTATAAATAAGATACTAATACAGAAAACTATTACAGTATGACATTTACTGTAACACTAAAATGGAAATGATCGCTCTGCTTCATACCAACCAAACATGCAATCTGTCAAAAGGGTCAATCAAACATGCAATCTGTCAAAAGGGTCAACCCTCGCCACCTCAGAAATCAGTGCTGGGGCGTTGTTTTTGCTATTGTTTGTTGTGCTTTTTTTGTTGTGTTTATTTTTATTTGTTTTGTTTTGTTTCTTTCTACATCTAGATCAAAAATACTGGGAGCAAACACTGCTCCTGGTTAGTATTAGTCAAAGATTAGTTCCTCGGATGTTCTGCTCTGCCAACTAACATGAGAAAAGATTAAACGAAAAGACAATGTAGTGATAGACCATTGCCTAGATGAGCAAGGCCACGGGTTTGAGTCCCAGTACAGGACGAAGGAAGAAGAGGTGGTCAGGATCCCCTCATGTACTGTCAAGTGGGCACTTACTGTAACTGTTGTCTCGATCAAACACGAAAGGCACCTATTTCCAGAAGCCTGCCCCTCCCCCACCAGCACACTAATGATGCTAGGTCATAGTCTGTGTGATCACAAAAGCAAAAACCTAAGGGACTGGCCTCTGCTCTTAGCACAGATGAGACACTGTGGTGGAAGAACCTTGAGCTAATAGAACAAAGGAAAAAACGGCCATATCCGCAGATGGCCAGAACCGAGTTCAAATCCTGATCCCACCACTCTACGTGACTGCAATCTCCAAATGTCACTTACTTGAGCCCATTTCTTATTTGGAGTTATCTCATCATCCAATCTGCTGGTTACACTGGGAACTAATAACACTCTCAGCAGAGTAGAAACGTAATATGGGCCCCTCCCTACACTGATACTGACAGAATGATAGTTCTAAGATCACCAGTGGATGCCAACAGTCACAGCTCACACTGACCCCAATCAACTCCATGTCTTCTCCTACATGACCACCAAGTAACTAAGGGCCAGGCGATATGGTGGTTTGACTAGGAACCGCCCTCCTCAGGCTCCTGGATTTAATTAAATGCCTTGCTGTAGGGAGTGGCACTATTAGGAGGTGTGGTCTTGTTGGAGGAAGTAGGGCTTCAAGGTCTTAGATGCTCAAACTAGGCCTAGAGTCATTTTCACTTCTGCTGCCTGTGGATCAAGATGGAGAACGCTCCGCTCCTTCTCCAGCACTATGCCTGCCTGCACACTGCCATGCTTCTCACCATGATGGAAACGGACTAAACCTCTGAAACTGTAAGCCAGCCCTGATTAAATGTTGTCCTTTCTAAGAGTTGCAGTGGTCACGGTGTCTGTCTCTTCACAGAGATGGAACCCTTACTAAGACAGGAGGAATATACACCATGGACACACTGGGAAGGAGATGAATGTGTGCCAAGCTGTACACAAGATGTCAGGAGATTTCATCATGTTTACAGCATGGAATTTAACATGTATTCATTTTATGTCTAAAATTTTCCATTTAATATTTTCTGGCCATGTGGAACTAAAACCTCAGGAAGAAGAGAGGAGGAGGAGAAGACAACACAGAAAGGGAAAACAACTATCCAACATTTTTCAAACTTGAAAACAGTTCCCTCAACCTATACAGGAGATTCTATTCCTTAGAATGTTCTGGAAAACCAAAATTAGAAAAGAGTCAGGCACTTTGAAAGAACTGGGAAGAAAAGGCAGTGTGGTCCAAAGAGAAAGCAAGGAAACATCCTCTTCCTCTCCCCAAAGACAAGACGACAAAAGCCCTCTACGCTGTCTGGAACCGTGACAATCCCGGGAACATACGCGTTGGTTGCCGTCACGTCTTGCCAACCTTTGGCAATGTTCTGCTTGAATTCCTGAAGCGAGGTGATTCCAAGCTTCCGCTTGATCTCAGCGAGATGCTTCTCTTTTGCGGCCAATACTTGGGACAGAGTCTGGATTTCTTCCTCCACCTACAGGGAACAGGGTTGAGGAGGAAACACAGTGAGAGCTGTTCTGTGAATTATTAAGGACATCAAAGCAAGCCATGCACTGATGCTATCGTCACCTCTGGGGGTGGTATGTTTGTTCATTTGAGGCAGAGTCCCACCATGCGTCTTTGGCTGGCTGGAACTCTCTATGTAGACCAGGTTGGCTTCAAATTCACAGAGATCCACCTGCCTCTGCCTCTGCCTCTGCAGTCCTAGGATTAAAGTTGTATACTACCACATATGACTACACTTAATTTTTTCATTAATTTAGCTGTCTCTTTATAAACAAAGTTGTTTAGTAAGCAGAGCAGATAAGGCTGTCTCCAGCTGAGCTACTCTGTATGTCGCTGTATGTATGTAGCTCCCTGGTTGTCCTGCTCTGTTGACTCAAGTCACCTGAGCACCACTATGCTGACCTCTTCCCTACCAGATGCCTCTTCTGGACTGCCCACAAAAGCTGCTGTTTATATACTACATCAAGTAATCTCCGTCTCCCACCAAAACATGTACAACCAATCTTCTTTCATAGTGGATCTGCCAAAACCGCAGCCATATGAATCAAGCAGCATCCACTAGGACCTTGCACCATGTGAGTCCCCAACCTAGAACAGGCATCCCACAGCTAAGGGTTAGCAATGATATGAAATTATATGATATGAAAGGGTTAGCCTAATAAGAAAGAGGAGCTGGACTTAGCAGACTGTCTCTCTTAGGAGACTTTGAAAGGGCAAGATAACAAAGGGAGAAGCTGAAGGCAGAAGCACTGAGTATGAGTTAGATCATGAGACATAGGAGCCATAACACCCAAAGGAGAAAGGCTGTACCAGAAAGGCGGTGTCGAAGACACAAAGGCAGTAAGACAGACACACCATGTGGAAACAGAACATTGAAAAGAGGGATCCTGAGGCCCATTCAAGACCCATGTACAAGCTCGTCCGAGGCTGCTGCCCAGCCTCAGCCTCAGCCTCAGCCCCACGTGACCTGCAACACAAGGCAGTAATTCCAAAGCCAAGAGGATTTAGGAAAACAACAACTTTGCTGAGTCAGTTTCAACCAGAAAGTACATCTACTAGACTCAAGTGATATGCTGTTTAACAATGGAGAGAAGAGTAAATAGAATCTAAAGAGGGAGGGAAGGAGGATAAATATGAGAAGTATATCAGCACAGCACCGTAGGTGGCTCAGCTATATACTGAAGAGTAGACCATGAGAAGGATTGGGCAAGAGAGTAAGAACAAATATAGTCCAAAATCAGGAAGTGGTCGGATTCACTCAGTAACAGCGATGGGGAGCCAGAGCCTCGCCCAGGTTTTCAGACCTCAGCAGCAGGGGTAAAGGACTCACCTCAGCCTTTCCCATCAAGGCTCGCACAGTGTCGTGCATCCCTTGCTTTTGTTGGTTAGCGTATGCTGCTGCTACAGCATACCTGGCAGCTTTACTCTCTTCTTCCAATAGGGTGGGCAAGGGAAGGGCACGAACTTGAGTATAGGTGAATGTAAGTGGTGTAAAGAAACATGTGTGAGAAAGTTGGCCGTGGGGGTGCAGCAAGGGAGGGTGTGGTGCTGAGCACCAAGGATAAACACAGAGCAAGGAGACAGAGCAAGGGGACAGAGCAAGGGGACAGAGCAAGGAGACAGAGCAAGGGGACAGAGCAAGGAGACAGAGCAAGGGGACAGAAGTCAGAGTCAGAAATAAAATGCTTTTGACAAATGCGTCAAGAGACCTTGATGGAGTCAAAACAAGGACTTTTGTCCCAACAAATACAACTCAGATAACTGGTTTCCATATGCAAAAGAATAAAGGTGTACACACACACACATACACACACACACACGTTGCTCAGGAAGCTGTATATAATTGCTAACCTGTATGACTCTAAGAGTAAAACATGGAGTCAAATCTTCAAAACCTTAGTTAGGCTTTTCTTTTTCTTTTTTTTAGATATAACACCTACAGTACAAGCAACCAGGGGGAGAAAGCAGAGCTTATCAAGATTAAAAACCCAAGTTTGGCAAAGAGTATCAGGAGGTTGACATCTTCAAGCCAAGCTGGGCTACAGGACACAGTATCTCAAACCCACCCAACTTCCAAAAACGTAACAACTACACAGTGAGATAAAAAGAAACCAACAGAATAAAGGAAATATCTTCAAAGCGTGTGTTAAATGTATCTTGTATCCAGAACACATGAAGAAACTTACAACTCCGTCAAAAAGAAGCAAATGATGGGATTTTTAAATGGGCCAAGGAAGGAGGAAATATGGGCACATCACAGTAAGTCAAAGAAATCATCAAAAAGATGGCCTTACAACAACAATATGAACTAATCAGAACCCCCAGAGCTCATGTCTCTAGCTACATATGTATTAGAAGATGGCCTAGTTGGCAATTATTGGGGAGAAAAGGCCCTTGGTCTAACAATGTTTATATGCCCTAGTACAGAGGAATGCCAGGGCCAAGTAGTGGGAGTGGGTGGGTAGGAGAGCAGGGCGGGGGAGGGTATAGGGGACTTATGGGATAACACTTGAAATGTAAATGAAGAAATTCTCTAATAATAAATAAATAAGTAAAAAAAAAAAAAAAAAAAGATGGCCTTACATAAGCAGCTTCCTCCTAGATTAAAACCTTGGAGGGAAACTCCTTAAAATACTGGATGTTAAAGGGGAAGGTGGAATAACAGGATGCTCTAAGGAAGGGTGAAACTTTCCATTTTACTGGGAAGCCCTGAAATGCAGGAACAACTCAAGACAGCTTCAGGAAGTCCCTGAAACTGACCACATTCACTAGGTCCCTCTCTCCCCAAGCACAGAGAAGCAGTAAAGACTACTGTGAGTTGCTCAGAAAATTCCAGCTGCCTAGAAGACACAAATCAACTGAACTGCATAGAAGAGGCTCAGACCAGCCAAGTCTGATGCTGCCAAGAGCCATCTCTGGGTCCATGATCATATGGAGCCCAGTTTGTGTTAATGTCTGTGGCCCATGTTACCTCCACAGGTCAGATGAAGGCCATGGCTTTTGCTGTGGCCTAAAACCATGCTGATGTCCGTGATCCCGGTTGCATCGCAGGACCTGGTCTGGGTCCATGGCCCAACTGCAACCAGGAGTCCTGATCCTGGCCTGTGCTGATACCAGAGACCAGGCAGAAGCCCAAGACCCATGCTTCCGCTGAACACAGAGAGTAAATAAGCTACTTATTGGCAGTGACATCGGTGACTGCAGATGCACAGTGGAGAAAGGAGGACATGGAGGACTTGACAACCCTGACCTCCATCCCACCCACCCCCAAAAAACAAACAAACAAACAAACAAACAAACAGAAAAAGCCTAAACAGGACACCACTGAAGAGAACTCTTAAAAGCTGTGACAGTCTGCTGAAGTGTCACTCTCCACAACAGATGGCTTCTGCAGGGATGGGGGATGGGAAGGACTTGGCTCTAATGGCAGGCCACTGGGAGTTTGACCATGTTCTGGTGAGTATGCAGATAACACAACATGGCCTTTTTTCTTTTCTTCAAGGGAGCTCACTGGGCAGGGGTAGGGTTGACCAGGGAGGGACTGGGAGGCAAATGCAATAGGGGTGTAAGATGTGAAATCCCAGAAGAATCAATCAAAATATTATTGGGGGGGGGTGAGTTAAACATGGGCTTTGCCACCAAACCTGAGAAGCATCTCTGGAGTGGAAGGAGAAATGACTCCTGCAAATTGTCCTCTGAACTCCATATGTGTACCCACAAACACACACACACACACACGCACACACACACACACACACACAAATATAAGACAGTGTTGTAGATATATACAATGGACTACTAGCACCCACAAAAAAGGAACAGGTTCTTGGTAGATGATCCAACAGGAATGACCCCTAAAAGCGTACTACTACATTCACTGATGAAATAAGCCAAAATACCAAGGCCAAGCATTGTATGTGAACTATCCAGACAACAGTTAAATTCATAAGAGAAGAAAGGCAGCTGAGAGAGGGGAGTGGGAGCGGTCCTCAGCAAGTACAGGGCTCCTGGGGACTGGAGAACAGTGCTCAGACTGAATGACAGCAGCAGGATACTGACTGTGCACTGTGAGACAGACCATTCTACGATGTTACAGAAGGAAGCTAGGAAAAGAGGGAGCTGAAATGTGTCCAGAAGTTGGGCTGAAGCCTGAAGCAAAGAAGAAAGAAAAAGGGGGAAGAGGCTAGCCGAGATCCATAACGCAAGCAAAGGCGCGGACGGGGCTGCTGAACCCATGCGCCAGGGGTCGGACAGCGCAGCTCTCCGGACTCTCTCCTACCCGTCCAACTCCCATGCTCACTCCACCCACACATTCTGTCATATGAAAGCTACCTAGGATCACTTTGTCTCCTCTGCCCTTTGAGACTCTGGGCTGTGCAAGCTGTCTTTCACCTTGAGCCTTTTACCATAAGGTGCTCTGCAAACCCGCAAGGCAAAGCACAAGGCCCACAAACTACATCCCTCACCTTGGTAAGCTCCCGCCTCAGCTCTTCTTGCTCCTCCTCCGTCAGCGTCTCTGGAGCACTGAGCATGGTAACAGCATCCTCTCCTTCCTCGGCCACTGGCTCTGTCTTCAGCAGACCTTAGGGTCAAGGAGAAAAAAAAAGAGAATCCTGTGAAGTGTGAATGCTAAACTAAACTCCTCTGTAGCTGCCCCACTGTCCCAACGAGAACAGCCATTGAGGTTGTAGCCATCCTCTTTCTTTCTGTATGTATGTACGCTCAAGTGAAATCAGGGAAAGATAAAAGAAAAACCAGGGATAACCAATAAAAGCCACCAACATAGCACACTAACTAATGAACTAAAAAAATTCCCTTCCCTCTGCTTCCACTCATACCTCAGTCTCAGGATAATTAAGGGCAGAATAGCAGGGTCCCACCTTTATACTACATTCAACACATGCCTAGAATTCCAGCACAGGACAGTCACTAGTCAAGGCCATCCTTGGCTAAGAATAAGCTCAAGCCCAGCCTGAGTGACAGGAGATCATGTCTCAACAACACAAAACCTCTAAAACACTGCACAGATAAATCAGCAGAGAATAGATGAAGGGCTTTCAACCCTGCACCCTGGCCCATACAGAAGACTGTGTACTCAATGTTCCCAGAGCAGACATCTGCGTAAAGGAACCGGGAGCAAATCAGATGCCCTAATGAAAGCTTCTTCCTGCGTGGTAGCTAAAGTAGGAAAGTCACAGCTTTTATTAAAACTGTACCTCCCCAGGATACCATGGGGGGAGGGGGGAAGGGCAACACATGCCTGCAATCCCAGTGGGCAGGAGGCTGAGACAGGAGAGCTGTGAGTTCCAAGCCAGCCTGGCGTGATACAGTGAGGCCCTGTCTCTCTTTTTTTTTTTTTTCCCCGAGACAGGGTTTCTCTGTATAGCCCTGGCTGTCCTGGAACTCACTTTGTAGACCAGGCTGGCCTCGAACTCAGAAATCCGCCTGCCTCTGCCTCCCGAGTGCTGGAGTACACCACAGCCCTGTCTTAAGGAGACATGACCAAGGACAGCATGGAGACTTCTATACCCACTGTATTCATTCTCTGAACAGAGCCCGCTATGAAGACCACATTACTAAACAGAGTGGCCAGCACAGCCACTGTCTTCAGATCCCCCTGCCCTGCCCAGCTAAAACATCAGGTAGAAAACCTAAAGAAGCCACCAAGCCCCTCAATTCTATTTTATTAAGGTTTCAGTGTCAGATATCGTACATGGGGCTTATTGCTTTTATGTCTGGACCTTTGGCCCCTACCTGATGGCTGTTTCTGATGGGTCATGGAGCTTTTAGAAGATAGAGCCTCAACAAAGGAAGTGTTAGGAGTGGGGTGCTTGGGGGTTTATAGCCTGACCTGCCACCTCGTGCTAACACCAAGCCCAAAGTGTTACTTCTCACCTACTGACCTGAAGTGCATCCTTCTCTTCTCACGCTGCTTTTCTTGGGTATTTGTCACCAGGGACAAGAAAACAAATACATATTTTAATCTAATTTTTAAAATCAAAGTGAATTCAAAGAATCCATTTCTTGGTCTCACTGTGTAGCTCTGACTGTTCTGGAACTCACTATGTAGACCAGGCTGGCCTCAAACTCACAAAGACAGCCCCGGCCCCCACTGTGCTGGGATGAAAGGCCTGTGCCAACAGCACATACAGCCTAACATGTCAAACTTTAAACAGAAAACATCTGTCCTGCTGCCATGTTTGTCCCTTGCCTCAGGCACCGAAGTGGCTCTGCGTGGGTGACTCAGCACTGACCTTTAACTTCTCCATGCTGTTATCATAGATCTTGTTGGCATTGATTTTGACTTTTTCAAAATGTCGTATTGACACATGATTTGATTACTGAATTTCTGGAGCCTTCTTAGACTTGACCGCAGTGACTCACCCTAGCCAGTCGACCCACCCATTTCAGCATTCCCAGGTCACAGACTCTGCTACCAGAGAAGGTCCTTCTCTGCCTGGAAGGTCTGCGGCCCATCACACTTGTGTGGCTGACTCGGTGCCCTCCCAGCAGACAAAGGACAAGAGGGTTGGCAGGAAAAGGAGACACTGCCAGACAGGAAGCCGGCACCACAGTACACGTACGAGAATACACGAAGCAACAAGAGCCACGTGTAGTGTACACATGCCAGAAGCACTTGACATGGGCTTTCTTGTGTACTAACTTTTAAAGGCAATTAATAATTATCATAATCACTAACATGACAGTACCAAAACAGTGGCCCACGCACAAGATGTGAGAGTTACTAATGGAGCAAAAAGTAATACAAACAAGTCTGTTCCCACTGCACCAACAAGCAGAATTCACGGTCTCCAGAAACCAGCAGAGACAATCAAGGGGTAGGGAAGCTCAGTGAGTAGGCCTCTGTACACTAGAGAAAACCAAAGAGCACAGGCATGTGGCAGGGGACTCCCCGCATGGAGGCCTGGAACGGCCACTGAGTGAAGCTTGAAGGTGAAGCCTGGGTTGCCTTGGAGAGGCCAGAGCTATGGGGTACCAGTCAAGGAGAGCTGCACACAGCCTGTGGAGCCAGCCCAAGAGAAAGAGGCGTGCTGCAGTCAGCAAGGCTGGAAGGAAGAGCCGTCTGATAACCTTTTAAATCAGACAGCATTGTGGGATTTAGAGTTTGCACCTCCTCTAGGTTTTGGCCTTGCTTTGGTCCAGTTGTTTCTTCACCATACTCTGCTCCCCCACCCCCAACCCCACCCCCAGAGTGGTAATATATATTCAGTCCCCTATGCTCAAAGTATGTGATCTGCATTTTAATTTTAATTTTAATTTTACCAGGTTAAAGAGTTGGACTTTTAAACCGTTGAGACTGTGAAAGGCTATGGGGACTTTTGAAGTTGGACTGAATGCATTTTCCATTATGCTATAGCTCCCCGCCTGTGGGGGGAGTGAGTGGGAGGTGGCTGCTGGAGTGGGAATGGCCCCCATAGGCTCATATGTTTGAATGCTTGGCCCCATGTTTGTGGAACTATTTGGGAAAGATCACTTAGTATGGCCTAGCTGGAGGAGGTGTGTCACTGGGGGTGAGCTTTCAGGCTTCAAAAGCCCCTTCCAGGCTAGTGTCTGTGCCGGCTGCTGCCGGTTGCTGCTGGCTGCCTACAGATGAGGATGTTAAAGCTCTCAGTTACTGATGCTCAGTTACTGCCCGAGCATCAGGTCTGTCTGCTTCGGTGCTTGAACCTGTAAGCAAGCGCCCAATTAAACGCTTCCTTTTAAGAGTTGCCTTAGTCATAATGTCTCCTCTCAGCAATAGGACAGTATCTAAGATGTCTTAGAGTCCCCACAAGGATTGCGCAAGTGCTATCTGCACAGCAAAAATCTGATTCCTAGTTTTAAATCCTTCAGCACTTCCTAGTTTTAGAAACTCAGTCCAGCCCGTAGGTCAGCATCCAGCCAAGGCGGCAGCTCCTGCCTTTTGCCCTGCCTGTGTGTGTTCCTGGGTTCATCCTCCATCTCAGCCTGCCTCACAAATGCAGCGAGGGACTGCAGATGCAATCACCAAGCGTGGGCACCACCGCAGCCAGCGCGCAACGCAGAGCTAAAGTCATGTGGCTTGATCCTAATGAGTGGCTCCAGACTAGGTTCTTGATGACAACAGAACTCAAATCAAAGAGGAGCTATATAGAATAAAAGCGCTAAACTCTGCCTTCTGTAGCAAAAGCTCTTCCATGCTTTTAAATAAACATAATTGTGAAGGTCTAAATAGGCAAGGAGATCAATGCAGTATCAAATTGCTAATGCACAAGGATCTTCAACTCCAAAAACAATCTAAGAGGGGGCTGACAAAGGGTGGAAATACTTAATCTGAAAAAAATTATAATTTTTCAGGATTTTAGGTTCTGGATTTTTTGAATCAGGCTTTTTCAACCAGTAAAGTCCACACACAAATATTCCCTAATCAGAAAAATGAAGCCGGGCGTGGTGGCGCACGCCTTTAATCCCAGCACTCAGGAGGCAGAGGCAGACAGATTTCTGAGTTCGAGGCCAGCCTGGTCTACAAAGTGAGTTCCAGGACTGCCAAGGCTATACAGAGAAACCCTGTCTCGAAAAACCAAAGAAAAAGAAAAATGAAAAATCTGAAATACTTGTAGCCCAAAAGTTTAGACAAAGAATATTGAAATAGTTCATTAAGCCATCAAAAAAGATAATGCCATACATGACAACCGAGATGACCTGACCTAGCAAAGTCAGCCAGCTTTTCTCATGTTAACCTGCAGGGGGCAGCAAATCACTGACATTAAACTTTAAAGGAGCAGGTTGTTAAGATCCTCAACTGGGGCAGAAAAGTGTAGACACAGAAGAACCAAATAGGAGATGCTCAAAACACAAGCGAACTATGCAGCCATCTCTTATCTCTTAGAGAAACTGCTAACCACAGCTGGTCCACCAGGAGCTAAGAGGTCCAAACACAGTCATTTACACTGCACTTAAGTGACTGTATGGGAATTTCTATCACCACTTAGACATAAGGAAAGAGGCTTGCAGAGGCTGTGCGGCCACCAGAGTCACACACCAGCACAGGAGGCCCTCCAAGTCATTGATCTAAAAGCAACTCTGAAAAGCAGAAAGCAATACCTGGACCTCTGCATCTGGTAGCCATGGCAACACTACAAACCCTGGAGATGAGGTCAGGAGCAGTCTTCAAGCCAACTCTTCCCTGGTCCTGAACATACATGTCTTCTATATACTCATTAATGGACTTAGTGTGGAAGGACAATCTAGTTTAGGGGAGAAAATATATTGCTTTTCATGCAAATCACAAAAGGTAAGAAATAAGACGACTACAAACAATCCAACAAACATTTGTCCTTTGACTTTAATGTTCTCTGCTAAAATCCAGTGGAAGCTATTTTAAATGACATTGTGACTATTCAGGTTTTTCCATACCAGTCACTGTGAGGGGAAAGTGGCCAGAGAGTCTCTGCTTGATCAAACGTTAGTCAGGCCCCTAAACCTGCTCTCAGGCCATCTTCGCACTTCTTTGTAAAACCCAGTCTGAGCAAACATATCAAGTCAGTTTAAGCAGAACCCCCATCCTTACTATCTGACCTCTCCAGACCTTCAGGTCCCCATGTGATATTCCATCTTCCTGCCTAAAGCATGCTTTCACTGGAATCATTTGTATTCATTACGAACATATTCCATAGAAGCAAACAAGCAAAATTAAATCAACATCTAACGAGAACAGGGATTTCTCCTAGAATACTAAGGTCCTCCAAGGTTGCATAGTTTACCTACAGTCAGACCAGACTAAAACTTGAAAGTCTTTCTGATTCTACATATTTGTGTGCTCCACACAGCTTGTCTTAGAGAAATACTAACACGCAGGGCAGGGTAGAGAGCCAGGACTAATGCTTGGTCCATGGAAACATTCTGTGTCTCTGGCTGGGAGTCGGCATCAGCAGGATTGAATCCAGGTGACTAGACACTGGGCATCACTACCCCACCCCTCCTGGGCTTACTGATAAGTTTAGCTACTTCCTTGTCTAATGCAGCAGATCATCCTTCCATCTTCAATACTAACCCGGGGGCCCCTGCTGTGCTTATCGCGGAGGCATGGCCAGGGTACATGGCTCATCTACAAAGTCCCTCCAGCGGCAGGGTAGTCAGCAGCTAGGGCTGGGGAGAACCAGGAAGCTACACACAGCCAGCTGGAGGCGTGGGTAGCAGTGGAACCATCTCAGGATGGGGGATGGAGGTAGCTGACCCATGGCACCACTGCAGTTTTCTGTGCCTCGTCCTGGGGTACAGCTACAAGGCTAGGTCAACACTGAACAGCAGCATACCGCCTTCAAACAGTCTGAAATCTGGAAACTGGATTTCAGTAGCATAGATGATCCCAGATCATTTTACAGAGGCCTCATTTAAACAAGGTTCAACAGAGACACTGTGTGTGAGAATACAGTGTTCCTAAATGAAGAACGGCACAGGTCAGACAGCACGCAGGAGGGTGTTTTTTAGAAAAACCCCAACTTTCTTTAAAAATACTCCCAAGAGCATTTTTACATACAACCCAATACATCTTCAATAAGCATACAGTTTAAAGATTTAAGAGAAGGGAAAGCATTGATTTTCAGTTAAGTGGCAATATTTAAAATCCTTATGAAAATAATTTTTAAAAATATTATGACCTGAAGTATATCAGACTTGCTGAATTGCCGTCAGTGAACCTGTGAGGCGGATGGGGTGGTTGGTTCTACCACGGCAGAATTCTAGTCACGAAGGTGACGGGAGGTTGGAGGGGCAGGCAGCCAACCGGAAGAACAGAGAGTTCAGCCCTGATGCCTCGCCACTTCCAGACTCTAAAGCCCTGGTTTCACTTCCTTGTCATTTCACCTCAGAACTCGTGCTGCCTACAACAGAACACATCTTAGTATTTTACTTAAACACATGTATTAATTAGCTAAAGGTTTAGCTAAAGTAGGTTTCTCTCTTTTCCCATAGACAACTCATCCACCACACACCCTATTAATTTCAGCCAAGAACATAAATTTTACTGGGACAGTGTCTCACTTGATATAGCCCATGCTGGCATCAATGACAGCAAGCTTGCACCACAAGCCTGACTCTAAACTCTTTCCATTGCTGCACTCCAGTCAGGAACAAGTGTGGCAGCTCGCTGGGGCTTCTCCACATGAAAGGTGCACCCTCATGACTCAACCTGGACCCCCACATAAATGGCTGGCTCTCTGCCTTCACCTCTGACCTTTATTCCGACTAAGACTTCCTATATCAGCTATGACGAGCACTTTAGCGTATGCTTCTGGATCTGGAAAAGAATTCAACAGCCAGATATGGAAATGCATTCCTTTAATCCAACCAGTTGGGAGGCAGAGCAGCTGGGAAGCCACAACTTCAGGCAAGTCTGTCTGCACAGCAAACGGTCCTATCTCAAAAACCAACCAAGCAAACAACAAACAAAAACCAGCCAGGTGTGGTGGTGGTGCACCTGTTTAAACCCAGCACTTGGGAGGAGGCAGGCCAACCTGGTTTACATAGTGAGTTCTAGGCCAGCCAGGGATACACAGTGAGACCCTTTATAAAACAAAAGATTTAGAATGCTGGGCATGGTGGCACATGCCTTTAATCCCAGCACTCGAGAGGCAGAGGCAGGCGGATTTCTGAGTTCAAGGCCAGCCTGGTCTACAAAGTGAGTTCCAGGACAGCCAGGGCTACACCAAGAAACCCTGTCTTGAAAAACCAAAAAAAAAAAAAGATTTATAATAAATTCATTTAGACATATGACTGTACAATGCACAGATTAAAAAAAAAAAACAGGAAGAGGGATGACTTTGAGCAATGAGATATAAAATAAGACATTGTGACGATTGTCTTAGTCAGGGTTTCTATTCCTGCACAAACATCATGACCAAGAAGCAAGTTGGGGAGGAAAGGGTTTATTCAGCTTACATTTCAACATTGCTGTTTATCACTGAAGTAAGTCAGGACTGGAACTCAAGCAGGTCAGGAAGCAGGAGCTGATGCAGAAGCCATGGAGGGATATTCCTTACTGGCTTGCTTCCCCTGGCTTGCTCAGCCTGCTCTCTTATAGAACCCAACACTGACAGCCCAGAGATGATCCCACCCACAAGGGCCTTTCCCCCCCTTGATCACTAATTGAGAAAATACCCCACAGCTGGATCTCATGGAGGTACTTCCCCAACTGAAGCTCCTTTCTCTGTGATAACCCAGCTGTGTCAAGTTGACACAAAAACTAGCCAGTACAATTGACCCTTTGTCAACTTGTCACACAAATACATCACTAGTAAACCTCAACCCTTAGTTCTTACTCATCCAAGATCTTAATTTAAAAGTCCCACAGTCTTTACAAATTAAAAGTTCAATCCTTTTAAAATATCCAATATCCTTTAAAATCCAAAGTCTTTTTACAATTAAAAGTCTCTTAACTGTGGGATCCACTAAAATATTTTCTTCCTTCAAGAGGGAAAAATATCAGGGCACAGTCACAATCAAAAGCAAAAATCAATCTCCAACCATCCAACGTCTGGGATCCAACTCACGATCTTCTGAGCTCCTCCAAGGGCTTGGGTCACTTCTCCAGCCATGCCCTTTGTAGCACACAGCTTTGTCTTCTAGGCTCCAGCTGCCTGTACTTCACTGCTGCTGCTGTTCTTGGTGGTCATCTCATGATACTGGCATCTCCAAAATGCTGCTGTCTTCCACTCTAACTAGGCTTCAACATTAGCCTCTCATAGGCTCTCTTCATGGTGCCAAGCCTTAACTCCTTTGCATGACCCCTTCAGTCCTGGGCCATCAATTGCAAATGAGGCTGCACCTTCACCAATGGCCTTCCATGGCCTCTCACAATGCTGAGCCTCAGCTGCTCTGCATGACCCCTTCATGCCTTCAAAACCAGTACCACCTGGGTAACTCTTACACATTACCAAGTCCAGCCACAGTACAAGGCTATCTCTGGAACACAGCCTTTGTGCTCTCAGAAAACACTTCCCAGAAGATGTCACCTCAATGATGCTGGTCTCTTCTTAATCACTGCTAATTTCTTAGCTCCAGCTAACCAGCATCAATAGTCCCAGTAATGCAAAGTTTTTGCTTTAGTAGTTCTGGTATCTTGTTAATCACAGCTGACTCTTCAGCCCCAGCTAACCAGAACCACAGAATCTTCACAATCCAAAATAGCAATGGTCCTGAAAAGAGTCTTTAATATTCCCTCTGAAATTTCACAAGCCAGACCCCCACCTTCTGCGTTGTTCTCAACATTATCTTCCAAGCTCCTACACAACATCTGACAGAGCTCTTAACAATGAATGGATCTTCAAGCCCAAAGTTCCAAAGTCCTTCCACAGTCCTCCCCAAAACATGGTCAGGTTATCACAGGAATACCCCACTCTGCTGGTACCAATTTGTCTTAGTCAGGGTTTCTATTCCTGCACAAACATCATGACCAAGAAGCAAGTTGGGGAGGAAAGGGTTTATTCAGCTTACATTTCAACATTGCTGTTTATCACTGAAGGAAGTCAGGACTGGAACTCAAGCAGGTCAGGAAGCAAGAGCTGATGCAGAAGCCATGGAGGGATATTCCTTACTGGCTTGCTTCCCCTGGCTTGTTCAGCCTGCTCTCTTATAGAACCCAAGACTTCTAGCCCAGAGATGATCCCACCCACAAGGGCCTTTCCCCCTTGATCACTAATTGAGAAAATACCCCACAGCTGGATCTCATGGAGGTACTTCCCCAACTGAAGCTCCTTTCTCTGTGATAACCCCAGCTGTGTCAAGTTGACACAAAAACTAGCCAGTACAGATGATGCCTGAGGAAACCTGTACCTGTGGGCCAGCAGGCTCTGAGACCCCATGACTATTCAGGAACACACCCTGAATAAATGAATTATAGGAATGTACACAAGTGAGTGGAAAGAACAAGTCTGGTTCTACTGCCAACTTTTTCTCTCTTGAACCTTTTCTTCTGTTGACTGCTTTTTATTCTTCTTATTTGTTTTTACCTGAAAAGGTTTCCTTACTTAAACCAGATACTAAATGTTATTTACAGCTCCCCAACTCACTATAAGCTCTACCTGAGGATGGCTGCTATTTCCAAAAGTATATGTATAAATCCTCCGAGATCATGCAGGGGTGCAACTCTCCTGGCAAAGGTATTCTACAGAGAGACACTTCTGCCCCTCCCCCTGGCTACCAGCCTCCCGAAACAACACACTCTGAGGAACTGGATTTGCTTTGGGATTCTCATGGTGGGGAAGACTGAAACCCTGGCTCCTGCCAGAGGAGAATCTGCCTCCCAGAAAGATCTGACAAGCACTGACCACTTGCAAGGGAGGAATTTAAAAACAGTGGATTCTCTGTGGCTGGGCAGGGACAGCCAAGGCCATACATACCCTGACCAGGAACACTTAGCATGTATCTCTCTCACCTGCAGTTTAGACATAACGCTCATGTCAAAACCCTGCAGATGGGGAGTCCCCATACCGCATGTGTTCTTCCCAATGTGGCAATACTGAATGAACTGTCTTTCTCCACACAGCACCATTGTTTGCCGTGATGAGAACAGATGGTGAATGAAGCCTAGCTTGTTTGGGTTTCAGGACTCAGTCTCTGACTTAACTTAGTAACTAAGGAGGTACAAATGATATCACAGAAAGAATAAGGAGACAACAGCAGTTCCCAAATGATTTTGTACGTTGAAGCGCTCTGCTCCGTGTCAGCCTCCAGGCACTAGAGGTCAGTAGCTGCCTCACAACCAGGCCAATGCCTGCGGGGGGGGGGGGGGGGGGGAACAAATCTAAGGCACCTGAAGATCTGGCCAGACAGCAACACTGCCCTTTGAGGCATCATCCTGGGAGGATGGCACTGTGGGACCAGAAGCAATGGCTGTGGAGAGCCGTCAAAGGCTGCCGTGCCCCATGATTAGCTCACTGAAAAGAAGAAAACCTTGGGGCAAAATGAACTGGGAACCTGGTCGAGGTGGCCAGGAACAACGGAAGCTAAGGAAATGACCCATTTCATTTGGCAGAAGATCCAGGAAGCTTTAGAGCAGAATTGGTTGACATTGGGGTCACTGGGGAAGAAAGGAGACAAAGCAGGAAGGGGCATGATAACAAGAGACGATGAGGGCATCCGTCAGTGCCTCCCTCACTCGGGGAGACGAAGACAGACAGACACACGCGCGCGGACACACACACACACACACACACACCGGCAAAACACACTGTTCCAAACAACTCACTGCCCTCTTCCTAGAAACCTACCTCATTAAATCTTTCATCTTTCAAGAGGGGTGAGTCATCTTTAAAAGTCTCCAATTACTTCAGTGCATCTCCTCTTCCTCCCTTTCCTCCCTCCAAACACCACATACAGAACTGATACCTGAGGCCATCTACTGAAGACACACAGGTTGTCAGGCCAGGGAGACACTCCGGGTGTCTGGAGAGAAGTCTCCACTACCATTAAATTCGCTCTCCATGGATAGAGCTCTCTTCAAGCCTACTCTGGTTTTCATTTGTAAACGACAGGTAAGTTGTTCTTTAAGATCTTGCAATCTGACTGGTCACGAGTTCAAATCCCAGGTCCCTCTTTTCAATCACAGATTTCATTAACCCCACCACCCAAAAGCACGCTCAGCCACACCCGCTGCTGTTCTGACAGAGAACCCTGAGAAGTGTCCACACTAATAACTAGGAAAGCAGGTGGAGGGGAAGAGCAGCGGCAGGAACTGAAGGGTGCAGAGCATCTTCCCCAGTCCCTGGGGACCCTGAAGTTGCTCATCTGCCACTGCCCACTCTCAAGCCTTATGACAGCCCCACCTTCCCCACTGTGGGCCCTGCTCTGATCCACAGGCCCACAAGTTAGAACTAGGTCATCCCCCCTCTTAAGTGCTGGGTAACGGGGAAGCCCAGAGGTCCCACATAGGTCACAGGCAAGGGAAGTGTGAAAATAAGATAAACGCTTTTCCCATGCCCGTCTCCCGCAGACATTACTAACAGCTGCAAGCTTCTAGAGGCCAGTGTTAGCCCGTAACTATCAACATTTGTGGGTTTCTGAAAATCCAGACTATACCTCAAAGGTGGCTACTATAACCAAGCATTGAAGCATGCTGTGTTAGCACACACCTGTGTGCCGCAAACATCCAAACCCCCAGCAGCTTGGATCAGAGGTGCCACAGTCTGCCCTTTACTGTCTTCTAGGTTTCCCAAGCTCTACTGTTTAAAAGGAACAAAACGTAACCAATTCTCCACAGTAAGGAAATAATTAACTTCTTCTGGGAAAGCCAAGTTGCTTCCTTGACTCATTACAGAGGAGTTCATTAAGCCATCTCCTCTCCTTGGCAAGCAATAGGATCCTTCCTGCAAGGTGTCCCCACTTCTGCTGGACCCTATGCGGGAATCAACTCAGACTGTCATAGCCTGGTGAACAAATCCGTGTCATACATGGGAAGAAACAACTGCTTCCAAAGCTGTGGTGATTTCTCATTTTTCCTTTTTGGAAACTGTGTGGTATAGATAGCTATTTGTCTAAATGGCTTTTGGTCTCCCAAGGGAAAATCCAAGCCTATCTTCACCTTGATAATTGTGGTGTTATTATATCACACTCACCAGCCCCTGAGTGTGGTAAATGGTTTTGGATGCATAAGCATCCTTTACCAAGACACAGCCTAGGCAGATTTTAAAACTGTTCTCACTATTTGACCCCAAGACCCTCCGTGTCATTCACCATCACTGCACGCATCTACAGACCTCTAAGGAGCATAGAAACAAATGGTGCCAACTTTAAAATCCAATGTCCCACTCTAAATAGTTAACAACCAAAAATAACTTCCCATGTTGAACCAGTTATGCAGAACACAGCGGAGGGAACTCACTACGCAAAATCAATAGTTACCCACGTTCTGTGTAGGTGAGCCAGGCGGCGAGGTGTTCCCGCTTGGACAGAGGTAGAGGTAGTTCTTGTTCACTCCGGAATCAAAATCAAAGGGGGACTGATAATCATCATACAACTCCATATCTCCACAACCCATGCCAGAGCATGGCGCTGCAGCTGCCTGGGAGCCCTGGGCCGAGGGAGGTCCGGCTAACCTGTGCAGCCCAGGTGAGAAGAGGAACCAACCGGGCTTAAAGCCCGCCCAGCTCCGGCCCTGGCGTGGCTCAGGCTCCCACAATCAGATCTGTAGTGACTCCTCCCTTAGGAGGGCCCTAGTCACCACCTGTTGCTAATTTCACTGGACAAAGAATAACCTGGGCAGAGGGAGTGGCCTTCCCTCTGTACACAAAGGAGGCCCCCACTCTGCAGCCCCGTTCAATTGTACAAATGCTAGACACTGGCAGGAAGATTGATTAAAATACAACTTTTTTAGACCGGTCAGCTGACCACATCCTCCGCAGAGCAGACTTAATCTTCTAGGACAAGAGAGGATTATCTGTCAGTAATCTCCCCGAAAATGCCATCTGGGTGATACTTTTCTTGCACCCTATATTATACAGGATTCTGAGAGCTTGGCATCCCGTGTTAGCAAGCAGCCTTTTAAGCAGAACATGATACAAAAATAAAGCTAGACCCATCATCGATTTTTTTCTAAAGCAGAATCTGAATAACTATCAAAAAATTTTAAACTGACTCTTTTTGGAAGAATGAGGTTTTCATAGGAAGCAGCTGGAAGGTGCAGGTAGCTCCCACCGCTTCCCGGGGGGGGGGGGGGGGGGGGGGGGGGGGGGGGCAGCTGAAACTCCCACAGCTCCCCTGGGCGGGAGGGAGCTCCAGCTCCTTTGTTTAAGCAAAGCCAGGCATACCCTGAGGGCTCTACAAAGAACTTATTCCTTTGGCACACCCTCCAGGCAGAAAGGGAGCTTGCTTGTAAAACTTTTCAATCACCAAGCTCACTTCCTCCATCCCAGGCCTCCAGAGAACCTGCCCAATGCTGTCCATGCTGTCCATGCTGTCCATGGCCTTCACTGTGACCCACCAGCACTTGCAGGCCCTTGATGGAACTAAGTTAAAAAAAAAGGAAATAGGTCAAGCCAGGCATGGTGGCTCATGCCATAATCACTTTACTCAGAAACCTGAGACAGGGGGATTGCCATGAAGCTAGCTTGGACTTCAATGAGAGACCCCATCTCAAAACCACAAAATCAATACATAATCTCTGGAATATATCTATGATCTCTGAAATTTAAGACCTGAACTTTTTATTGTATTGCTTGTGTGGGCTTGAGTTCATGTCAGTAGAAGTCAGAACAGGTTGACAGAATCCCCTAGAACTGGAGTAACAGGCAGTTATGACGCACTATTTGAAGCCGGGGAACTGAACCTGGGTCCTCTGTAAGAGCAGTTAACAGTCTTAACCCCAGGGCCATCTCTCCAGCTCCCAAAAGCAAAACGTTTTAATGATGAGCAAAAATTTCAGTGTATGACTAGTCTTCAAAATCTCTAACATGATCCATATTCATCTCAATTTATGACTGATTCTTGTTTCTGTTCTTTTCAGGTAGTCTTGTGTACTCTATGGAATGCCTTCGTCTGATTTAAACTTTCTCAGAATTTATTTTTAACAAAAATATTTATAGTTTCCTTCTTAAAGATACCAAGATTTTGGCAGTTATAAATGCTTGCTGTTTAATTGAAATAATGAATTGTCACAAACAGGTGCAATGGCTTGAAATCCCAGAACCAGGGGAGCTGAGGCAGGAGGACTACCACAGCTTGGGCTATGTAGTGAAGGCCTGAACAGAAAGGATAATAATTCTGTTTTCTTTCAAAAGTCAGGTTTTCTACAGTCCACTATGTCATTCACTCTGACAGGGCCCAGTCAGAGTTAGTGGGAAGGTGTCTGTCTGTCTGTCCACTGCTGCTCTAGCCTCCTTCCTGTCAAAAGGTCCCCTAACTCTGCCACAGACACACTACAGACTCTGAGGACATCCACGCTGCATCCTGTACCCATACTCCTCTACTGTCTTTCCTCTACTGTCTCCATGCTATATCCCTCAAGACCACCCCCTCTTCTCAGAAGTCTTTCTAGTTCCTCCCATCTCCCATCTCTTCCCCACCCACCTGTGAAGAACTCTCTGCCAGCCAGACCTCATGGCTACATTTCTGCCGGCCTTACCTGAATATGGGACTTATAATCAGTGGAGAATAAAAACAGCCTTATTTTCAAATATGAGGGTTAAGAATCTAAGTAACTGTCTAAAAGTCTGACCTGCTAAAGCCCCTTTGAGGTCAGTGCCATGAGTCCCAGCTCTGGAGAACAGTTCCCCTTCCTATCTTCGGGCAGACCCATATCAGACATTCCAGCCCTGAGAATGGTGAGCACAGCCAAGCAGCCCCAGGAAGGGCTTAGGTGGGTTCCTGGAATGGCAGGTTTGTGGTCTGGATAACAGAGAGTGGAGCTGAAAAAAATACAAGAATAGAAACGTAGCTTGGGACTCGACCAATAAAAGAGCCACAATGATAAGCCTTTACATTTACTATATAATTTTATAAGAAACAAACTCAAGGATTTTGAAGTAGGCAAAGAGAGCATAAAAGGTAAATATTAGGAGAAGAGGTGTGGCTGAATAGAAAGCACTGGCCTGCCATGTGTGTAGCCCTGACAGACGGATGGAAATGACAGACAGACTGTTGTAAAGGCCCCTCTGTGCGGTGTGCACAGTGCAGTGGTGCACACAGACAACAGGAAAGGATGCTCGGAAGCCCTGGGCCCAGCTGAGCAAGCGACAGGGAAGCCTCGGGACACAGCAGGCCTTTCCATGTCCTGAACGGCTACCTAGCCCAAGGAAGAGCTGGCCCTGTGCAACAGGTATTTCCACAGGGCTGTCTGGAAAATACTTCAAAATCAGAATTATTTTCACCCAAATCCCCCAGGCCTGACCTCCTCACATGGATTCTAGTCAGTAGTGCATGGAGAGCTGTCCACCTCGAGCCACACATCTTTGTCCTTCTGTGATCTGCCAGGAGTGCTCTTAAGGCCTCAGGGTGGCCATCTTCTGCCTTGTCTGTGTCTTAGCCTTGAAGAATTCCCGACCACTTAGATCATTAGCTCTGAAAAAAGACCGCCTGAGTCCCCACTTGATCTCCTGTCTTAGATGTGGCCCAGATAGAGTGTTGTTCAGAGGTGAGCCTAAGGACAGCTAGCTAACCTGAACAGCCCCAGTCAGTACCATCCCTAACACACTTACTGAGCAGCAGAAGACAGTGACCTTCTCTGGAGCCCAAGCTGTTTTACACTGATGGGAGGGGCCAGGGCTCCTTTCTACCACGTGCCAAGAGGGGAGAGACCAGTGACCCAACTGGGAAAGAAAGGAATGGTACCACACAACTCGGGCCCCTGCATGTACAGTGATCCCAACGAGTATGCTCCTCTTGGGGCTGGAGCCAGTGGCAAGGGCTCCGGGTACTCACTTCCTCTTTTCTCACTATCATACAACTGACACTGGGTTTCAACCAACTTGATTCTCCCAAGTTTTAGTGTTGGTTGGTTTTTGGGGTGCGATGGATCAAACCCACAGGCTTGCACATACTAGGAACACACCCCATCACCGAGCTGTGTCACCAGCCCTTGGTTTGTTGTTGTTGTTATTATACAAGGTTTCACCATCTAGCACAGGCTGGGCTCTAACACAGAGCATCCCTACCAGGGCCTCCTGAGGACCTGGATTACTGCTTGTACCACCAAGCTCCGCCAGTCCCCTGGTTTCTAACTAATCCTCAGCTTGTCCAATGTTTTCTCAGACTTGATTTTCCTCTGTAGATTTACCTCTCTATTTTACCTATCTTTTCTCTATATTTTATACTTATCTGACTCACTTATCAAGTGGTCATAATCTACACGCGATTACACACAGTATTCATACAGAAGATGCTCATTTCAGACCACACCTGAGAAACACAAGCAACACAGCTGCCTTCTGAGTGGATGGCTGAAATGCTAAAAGGAACATGTGTGTGCAGCAGGACACACACGGATAGTAACATGGCACTGGGAAAAATACATATTTACCATGGATCATAACTTTTTAGTTTTTACATTCTGAATTTGTGTGTGTAAGAGTTTCACTGCATGTATATCTGTGACCACATGCATTTCTGGTGCCCGAGGAGGTGGTGAGCCTCCATGGGAGTGCCAGAAACAAAACCTGGGGCCTTTACAGAAACAGCTGCTCTTAACCACTGAGCAAACCCTCCAGCCCCAAGAAAATACTCTTGATATATTAGTAATCAAACAATTTCCTTAAAGATGTGCTTCTTTTTATGTCATATGTATCAGTGTTTTGCCTGCATGCATGTCTGTGCTTCACATGCATGCCTGGTGTCCACAGAGGCCAGATGAGGGCACTGGATTCCCTGAACTGGAGTTGTCTCAGAGGGTGGTGGCCCAGGGTCACTGGAAGAGCGGTCATTGCTCTTCCCTCTGAGCCATCTTTCCAGTCCTGACAAACCTGTTTTGGGAGGCCGGCCACCACAAGAAGAGGAGTTGGGTGTCTAACAACCTCAGACACCTGCTCATGCAGAGCATCACCTGCAGAGGGCGCCCAAGGACAGTGCAGAGATCCGCAGGAGTAGGGAGTGAAGCCTGTGCTAAGGGCCTGACACCTTAAAAGTTTCCCAAGAAGAAAGGCAAGTAGGGCAAAGAACTATAAAGAAAATAAAGTTTTTTTCTGTCTACCTGTTCGTGCATAACCTAGTGGGTCAGAATAGTCCCTCTATATGTGAGTCACATATGTCCAAAATTAGGAACTTTTATGGCAGGTCCCTGAAAGGCACCTCAAGGTGAGAGTATAGGGCTGCCCAAAAGGAAACCGATGCCAGACACATTCATTTAATTCTGCCTTTAGAGAGCCCAGGCCAGCATTCTTCAAAGAAAACACCGACCTTGACAAAGCTAGGTAGAGGCTATAACAATGATCTGTATTAGAGAATACCAAAACAATGCTAACTGAATATTACACTTAATCAGAGAATTTGTCCTATAATGAAGGAAGGAAACACCACATCTTTGACCAGGTATGGCAGCACCAGTCTGAGACCGATCCCTTCGTTCTGGAGGCAGAGACAGAAGGACCATGATTCCATAGCAGCCCGGGATACAGAGTTCAAAGTCAATCTTAAGTTCACACTGAGAGTCCATCTCAAAACAAGTGCTGTGGATGTAGCTCAGTGGTGTAATACTTGCCAACTGCATAAGTTTCTGAGTTTGATATGCAGCATCACAAAAGACAGATAGACAGACAGGCAGGCAGGCAGACAGACAGACAGATCTAAAATTGGAAGTGCCCACAGACTAGTGATGTCAGAAAAAACAGCTCCCCCACTCCCCCACCCCCCCACCCCTGCCTTGGGAAATACTGAAGTCTTGAGAGATCTGGGGCCTAACATATGCAACTTCCTTTCAGATGACTTCAGAAAATAAGAATACTGTGCATGTGCACATACCAATACACAATAAGGAAGCAGCCAGAGCCAACTTCAACTAGTAGCTGATGAGCCATCTGAGAGGAGGCCTTGACTTCCCAGTCTTTTGTCACTTGGCTAGGGGACACACTGTGGGCACACTGTGTCCTAAGTAATGTCGTGTGTTTGTGAACATCAGAGTGCACTAAATCTCACTTACAGATGCAGGGGCCCACTGTTACATTAGGGACCTAGAGGAAAGAGTTTTGGCTCACAGATTTTCAAACTCTCTCATCCTGCAGTAAGACAGTGGGTAAAGGCAGGCTGCCCAGCTTATAGCTGAAAGCCAGGAAGGAGAGAGAGAGAGAGAGAGAGAGAGAGAGAGAAATGGCTGGGGTCCCACAATTCTCTTGAAGGGAACACTCTCCATGACCTTACCTGTCTCAGTGCGGTGTTCAACACAAGAAGCCTTGGGGACACTCCAGAGCTGAAATGCTGCTGTTGTTAGCTGGCACACTATCTGGCCTGCGTCTCACCAGCACCTTCTAAACAGATACGCTTAGACATACGGGGACTTTGTAGCCAAAGGAGTTTGGCTGTGGCGTGTGTCTGTTCTCCTCCTACAATAATGATTCACAAACTGCTATGTAAACATCTACCTGCCTACCTTCCTATAACTTTCGAGTCTTGAATTATAAAAATGCAAAGTGCCTAGAAAAAAAAAGGAGTGAAAACTAGTCTGAGGCTGTTAATGGTGTATCTGAGAGCACCGTGGTCTGCTCGGTGAGATTATCAGGAGATAAAGAGATTTGCCGGAGCTGAATGTTTCCAATTTGCTGACTTGAAAGAGCATTCAGCAGGGATCCAAAACCTAAAACTGCCAGGCTTGAGAGGAGAAAATCAGCCAGTGGACATAACTGTCATTAGGAAAAACTTCTGTGCCGCTTACAGAGCTATTCCCGGCCCCTGGCGCCCCGATGAAGCTGCCCTCCTTGAGAAGTGGAGTTTCTCAGAATAGTGGGCATTTACTGAAAATTAAAGTCGACCACAAACTCCAGTCACCAGCAAGCTGAGGCACAGCAAACTGCTCCCTAGATGAGCAAGCACTGCAGACCACAGAACTCTGCAGGCTGGATCCATTGGTCAGCCATTGAGAAAATCCACAGCACAGCCTGGAGGCGCAGCAGTTCCCTGTAAGCCCAGACTCTGCAGGTAAAGGCAGGAGGGCCAGGAGCTCAAGGCTTCTCAACACCCACCATGAGCTTGGGACCCACCCGAGTAACTCACACCGTCTCAAAGTAACTGCCACTTTCCTCTTGAATTTTATTTTTTAAAGTTTTATTTCTTTTTTTTTTTTTTTTCCAGACAGGGTTTCTCTGTATAGCCCTGGATGTCCTGGAACTCACTCTGTAGACCAAGCTGGCCTCGAACTCAGAAATCCGCCTGCCTCTGCCTCCGGAGTGCTGGGATTAAAGGTGTGCGCCACCACACCCGGCAAAAGTTTTATTTCTTATAGCATGTCTCTCTGGTTGAGAAATGCCTTATCCAGCTCCACATCACACACCCTTCCCCTCTTAAAACAAGAGCGGCCTACCAAAGCCACAGTAACAATTACCTTCAAGCCAATGGCTAGCAAACACAAGGCCTGACATGGTGAACGTATCTAACTACCATACCTGCATTAATTACTGTGAAGACATTGATGGCTTCCTCTCAACTATTTCTCTAACAGTATATATTAGGTAGGCCTAATTTATTACCGAAGTCTATCTTAGTATTATAGAAAAGACCACAGAGGCTTGGGGAAGGACGCGCCATCATCGAAAAATGCTTCCCAGGGCCAGCCAGGGGGCTCAGCCGGTCAAACGCCTGCCTTGAAAACCTGATGACCTGTACTTGAGCCCCAGAACCCACATAAAGTGGAAGGCGAGAGTAATTCCTGAAAGCTGTCCCCTGACCTCCACAGGCACTCGCGTGCGCGCGCACACACACACACACACACACACACACACACACAGACACTCCTCCAGGCATGCACAGTAAGAATTTTTTTTTAAAGATAATCACTTTCCCAAAAAAGTATCAAGAACTTGGCAACCATATCATCCATCAAAGACAATAATACTTTGTATGGCAATAATCTTACCTAATATGGCTAAGAACCAGGCCAATAGCCTCTTATTCTTATGTACACAGCCAGACTACATTGCTTGTTCCCTTACAGCTAGATGTGGCCATGTGCCTACACAGCTAGACTACATTACCCAGTATCCCCTGAAGAGCCAAATATGGCCATGTGACTACACAGCTTAAACTACATTACCTAGTATCCCCTGAAGCTAGATGTGTCCATGTGTCTACATAGCAAAACTACAGCTTCCCCTGTAGCTACCAGGGTAGTAGGTTCTAGCCTAAATAAAAAGAATTGTTCATAGGCACTGAGCTTTTGGAGAGTGTTGCTATAGCAAGATAGAACATAAGTCTACTAACAGACATATAGATTTTCAGGTAGATTTTGTAAATTTCTTTTCTTACCCCCTGATGAACATCATAGTGTTGGCTGCCCAAAAACAAAAACACAAATGGCACTGAATCAGAGCAGCATAGCTGGAATTGAAAGCACTGGGCTCCACACACGGCATCCTGGGAGCAGCATAGCTGGAATTGAAAGCACTGGGCTCCACACACGGCATCCTGGGAGCAGCATAGCTGGACTCGAAAGCACTGGGCTCCATACACGGCATCCTGGGAGCAGCACAGCTGGACTCGAAAGCACTGGGCTCCACAAACGGCATCCCGGGCACAGAGGTGCACACCTTTAACCCCAGCAATTAGGAATCAAAAGCAGGAGGAGCTCTTGGAGTTTTGAGAGCCCAGCCTGCTCTACATAATGAGTTCCAGAACAGCTAGAGCTATATAGGAAGACCCTCTCTATGGAGGAAGGAAGGGATGGGGGGGAAGGACAGAGGGAGGAAGAGGGAGGGGAGGGAAGGAGGGAGGGAGGGAAGGAGGGAGGGAGGGAGGGAGAAAAAGAGAGAAAGAATATGAACGGAGAAAGTCATTCACATCATCAGACAGAACAAGTACAGGTCATCAAGTTCAGGGTAAAGGCAGAGCTGGTCAGGGCATCACAGGGAAGGAAGGAAGGCAGTTGTCACCAAGACAACAGATGAACAGAAAGAGTACAACACCTGTTTCCACGCTGCAATCATCATAGCTTTAGTCACAGTCACCCTCAACTGCACAGAGCTGTCTTCCAGCAGATGACAGAATAATATAATAATAATAAGCAGACAATGGAACATTGGTAAGCACTAGAGAGGACAGGGCCACCCAACAGATCATGGACAGATGTATGAAGGAACTGTAAATGAGCATTACTAAGTGACAGAAGTCAGTCATGCTATAACAGCTCAACATTCCACAAGAAGCAAAACTATGGAGACCAAGATCTTTAATCCCAGCACTTGGGAGGCAGAGGCAGGCGGATTTCTGAGTTCAAGGCCAGCCTGGTCTACAGAGTGAGTTCCAGGATAGCTAGGGCTACACAGAGAAACCCTGTCTCAAAAAAAAAAAAATCATAGTCTTGACCACCTGGCTGCCAGGGATCAGAGACTGGAATATAAGTGAGTGAAGGACAGGAGTTCTAAGATGTACAATTATTTTTGCAGGATCTGTACCGGTAGTATTGGGTATGAATATGAAGTGTCCCCCACAGGCTCCTGTGGTTGACAACTTGAATTGGTGGAACCTGAAGCAACTACCCCAACTGTTGCCTTCCCATGCTGCCCTGCACTGTGTGTCTGCGTTATATCTCTTCCAAAACCTTCACCAAGTGGATCTGAGACACCATGGCTTTCTACAGAACAGCTTTCTAGTCGGGCCAGGCCGTCCTTTTCAGAAGTCTTGTCACATACATCATTTTAATCTCCTATAAGCAGAGGTGCCTCCACCCTACCAGTGGCTTCATCCATCCATGCACCAAAGCTAGGCTTGACAGGGAATGTCTACCAACCCAAGTCTATCTGAGCTAGCTCTTCAGTGGAGACACCAAAGGTCCATGCCTCCTCAGGAGAAGAGAAGCCAAGGTGACATGCATGAGCTCAACAAGTAGAGGACTCAAGGTCTCCATGACCTGAGGAGGTCAGAGCAGTAGGAGGCATGAGGGAAGGACTTAGCTATAGGGTGTCAAGGTAGAGAAGAAGGAACATTGTTGCTGAGAAGACAAACACTTCACTGACTGACTGGCTGATTTGTTCTGTTTTGTTGATTGGTTAGTTAGTTAATGGGTTGGCTGGTTGCTGGTTTGGTTGGGTTGGGTTGGGTTATCCAAGACAATGTTTCTCTGTGTAGCCCTGGCTGTCCTGGAACTGGCTCTGTACACCAGGCTAGCCTCAAACTCACAGATTCTGCCTCTGCCTCTTGAGCGCTAGAATTAATGGTATGTGCCACCAAGCTGATTTGAGTTTATTAGGGTAAAGTCTTCAATGTCACCATGGCTGCCCTGATTTCACATAAACCAGAATTTACTAAAATCACAGGAATCTGTCTCAGTCTTCCCAGCAATGGAATTACACCAGTGCACTCCAGCCCTGGGTAATGCAGATATCATAACAAGCTCTCTGCAGAGCACAGAGACACTGATTAAGTCCTGCATGGCTACTTTTTCTCCAAAACATGGCCTTTCCTGCTTTTACCATTTTCTAAGAAGTCAGCAGAACTCAACCTGAGAGAAACCACACATAATGTTTTCTTGTCTTCAAAAGCCTACCTGATAGTAGCAAAGAATGTAGGTGACAGCATGACCCTGAGGCCAACCCAACCCAGAGGCAGACTGCTCACATCAAGAAATGAAAACTGCTGTACAGCAAACTGCCCAACAGTGTCAAAAGAAACTGAAAGCATTGCTTAAAATAACAGTTAGGTGTGTTGGTTTTATGTCACCCCAACACAAGCTAAAGGCACCTGAGAGGAAGGAGCCTCAATTAGGAAAATGCCTCCATAAGATGAGCTGTAGGCACGCCTGTAAGGCATTTTCTTAATTAATGATTGATGGCGGGGCAGCCCATTATGGGTAGTGCCACCCTAGGCTGGTGGTTCAAGTTCTCTAAGATAGCAGGCTGAGGCTGGGAGGTAAATTATATAGGAATAATATGCACAAAATCACATCAGTTAAACGATTGGAAAAAATAACATATTCTACGTGCCAGATACGAGTTCAAGATGCAGTGAGAGTGGGGTATGGCTCCGTGACCACGTGAACCAGGAATAAGGCTACATGCTCTAATGCCAGCACTCAGAAAGCAGAGGCAGGGGGATCCAATGATCAAGACCAACCTCAGCTACACAGTGAGCTTGAGGCCAACCTAGGCTACAAAGGTACTTGTTCAAACTAGCAAAGAACAAAGCAGTAGTCATGGCCACTTTCTATGTGGACTCCTGAGATGATGACATGAATCTCCTTTCCAGATGTGCCTACCCAAATATTCTAAGAGCCAGCATGGGACCATGCCTATAAAACCAGCACTCTGGAAGAAGAGGCAGGAAGATCAGGAGCTTAAGTTTATCCCCAAATATATAAGATGCTCAAAAGAGAAGTGAACCTCACACTCTCAGAGCTAGAAGCCAGCCCCTCCATGGCTGCCCTGATCAAGGCCTGGTTCTATCTTTCTGTCTCCTCTCATTCCTTGGCTATCACCTTACTGCAGACCTGTCACTGGGAAAATTGAAGAACTTCTTGCTCTCCACACCATCCCCTCTCTCACATCCTCCAAATGTATCATCTCCTAACCTTAAGCCCCCACAAAATTGCTTCCTGATGCAAATGGCCCGGGTAATCTGGGTCATAAAATACTATTGTAGCCAACATTCAACTACAAGGCTTGCATCTGGCCTGCACAGACTCACTGGGAGTCCCGCCCCCTGGAGGCTCCCTGGTTCTCTGGAGGACTTTGTCCCTGCCAATCCACCACTACCACCACCACGCCCTGCAGCCTGTTTCATCTATTTATGCATTATTTTAACTACTTACTTGCTATGGTCTGACTATGTCTTCCAAAACTCATGTGTTGGAAACAATCTGCAGTCCAACAGTGCTTGGAAGTGGGGCCTACGAAGGCGTTAGCAGCTTGGGAGAGAGCTGCTGCATGAACGCACTGCTCTTACCACAAGAGTAGGCATACTGGCTACCAGAGAGGATGCATGCCTCTGGGAGCGTGTGGTCCTCTCCTGCCCTGCCCCCTTCCACCATGGAATAATACAGCACCAAGCTCCTAGACACAGGCTGGCACCTTCTTAGACTTCCCAGCTGCCTCACAATTACATACTCTCAATGATGCTGTCAGTACACCAGAAAATGGACCACAGTATCCTTTCATGCACAGTAACCTGTATACAACAAATGCCAGCCATGCCTTGGACAAAGAGCTGGAGGAGGGGCTGGAGACTGTCACAGTAACATATAAGATTATGCTTTGTTTCTTAGTAACAGCCTTACCCCAGCATGATTCCAATTCCATGATATTAACCCTTTATAATGAACACAGTTTGCCATGTATGGTAGCTTAGCCCTGTAGTCCCATGAAGATGAAGCAGGGGGACTGCTGCCAGTTTGAGGAGTATAGTTTATAAGAAGTAGAGTTCAGCGGTTTCTGGTATCTTCAGAGCTGCGCAGCTGCTAACCACCACAATCTAACTCTAGGAACATTTCAGTCACCTGAGGAGAAAGCAGTACCCACTTGCCTTCTAAGACAATGTTTTAATAAAAGGATTTTTTTTCTGAGTTTCCAATTAGCACACTTTTAGAACTTTGAAAATTACACACTGGCTATGCTATCTAAAAGCTGCCCAGTGTGTGGTGTAGATTCACATAGTTAATAATCACCCACTGTAGAGCAGATGCAACTTAAAGGGCAGAGGCAAACCTTTCCCTGGATAGAAACCTCAGCCTTAACTCTACTAAGGGAACAAAGGACAGAAGCAGAGCAGCCCCAGCTTCTGGGCACTCAGGGAATTGCACAGGGGCTGAGCAGAAACCCAGGGGTGAACGCTGCCTCGGGGCACTCAGGTAAAAAGAAAGCTGGGTGTGGAGGTTTGTCCTCTGTAACCCCAGAGACAGAAAGAGGCAGATCCCTGGGGTTCAGCCCTCTTAGCCTACTTCACAAGCTCCTACCCAGTGAGAGACTGTCTCAAAAGTCAAGATGGGGCTGAAGAGGTGGCTCAGCAGTTCAGAGGACTGACTGTTCTTCCAGAGGAACTGGGTTGAGTTCCTGGAACCCACACGGTGGCCTACAACCTTCTTTCTGTAATTCTACCTTCAGAGGACCAGATGCACTCAGCATGGGCTACACAGAGCAGCGGTTCTCAACCTTCCTAATTCTGAGACCCTTTAATACAGTTCCTCAGGTTATAGTGACCCCAACTATAAAATTATTTTCGTCCTACTTCACAACTGTAATTTGTCCTACTGTTATGAATCATAATGTAAATATCTGTGTTTTCCGATGGTCTGGGGAGACCCTTGTGAGAGGATGATTCAATCTCCAAAGAGGTTGAGATACAAAGGTTGAGAACCGCTGACAAAGGGAGTTCCAGGCCAACCAGTGCTACAAAGTAAGACTTCATCTCGAGAAGAAAAAACAATCAAGGTAGATGATGTCTGAAGAACACTCAAGGCTCTCTTGGACCTCCACACACACGAGCACACACATACCAAAAATGGATTCAAATACTAACTGCTAACAATACAGGATCGATCATACCTTCAAAATTCTGTTAAACTACATCTCATGAGAGCAGTCTGACCACAAATAAATGTTTTGTTTTTGTGGGGTTTTTTTATTATTTCTTTTAAAGATTTATTTATTTTATATATTTGAGTATACTGTTGCTCTCTTCAGACATAACAGAAGAGGGCATCAGATCCCATTACAGATGGTTGTGAGCCACCATGTGGTTGCTGGGAATTGAACTCAGGACCTCTGGAAGAGCAGTCAGTGCTCTTAACCACTGAGCCATCTCTCCAGTCCTTGTTTTTGTGTTTTAAGACAGAGTTTCTCTGTGTAGGTCTGGCTGACCTGGAACTCACTCTGTAGATCAGGCTAGCCTCAAACTCAGAGATCCACCTGCCTCTGCCTCCTGAGTGCTGGGATTAAAGGCGTGCGCCACCATGCCCAGCTATAAAATAAAAATTTTAAACATGGTGTCTTTTCTGTTGACTCCATCCTCCTGGTATATTTACAAGTGGGAAGCCTGATGTTTAGGAAGATACCTGAGCCCAGTCGCTCAGGCAGAACTGCCTGCCTTGCTCTGCCTGGGCATGAAGTGAACCAGGCAATGGGCAGGCTCAGAACCACCACAAACAATTCCAATTTCTTATCTATATGAGAAGAAAAAAAATGAAAATAAAACCAGGCCATGCATTATATAACACAGCAAAGCTAGCCTTTGTTTGACGCCAGCCAAGCCATAGAGACTGCCTTAGCTCTGGCTGGGCCGCAGCCCCGACACTGGCCTCATGGCCTCCAGCTTTGTTTGGTGGTGAAAGCATGAACCCTCCCCAGAACCCAAGTCCTGGTTTCTCCCCAAGTCACCCTGAAAGTTAGGAGCTTGAGCCTTAACCCAGACTGAAAGCTCATGTTAATTAGAATCCTTTAATCAAAATGGAGCAAAGCTCTAATTACAGCTGTCCCTGGAGTAACATCCCTCCTGACTCAACAAGTCTCACCAGAAGCCGACCCAAGGGGAACATGGGCTGCACCTGGTTAGGTGAAGAAAACATCTCAGTGTTCCCAGGGACACTGACTCCTTTTTTTTTTCTTTTCAGGCATAAAGTAGTATTTAGAGGGTTTGCTTAATAGTTTCTAAGCTGTTAATGACCTAAAGGAGATTAACCAGCTATGGAACAGCAGTCCATCCTAAATTACACGGCTAAGGTGTCCCAGTATACAGGAAACATGTCTCAGAGCTAACACTGGATGAATGCACACACGGAAACACCCATGTGGAACCTATTTTTGGAAGAATCAATTGCATGTGGTCATGAATTCTAAAGAATACAATGTAAGTAAAAGACTTAGCTGTACTGAACTCTAGGAAAGTATACATTCCTGCCAGCTCTGATGCCAGCACTACTCCAAAACGGGGCGGGAGGGGGAGTCTTTGTTTTTCTTGAAAAGGTCAATACCATAAAACCCACCAGCAGCATCACTTAAGATGCCACATTAAATGAACCTTATTCTGTTCCATTCTATTCTATTCTCCTGACATTTAAGGAGAGCAGCAGAGACATTTTCAGAGTGTGTGTGTATGTGTGTGTGTACGTGTGTGTGCGAGTGTGCATCCATTCCCAGCCCTGCAAACCATGGATGAGCCCCATACCCTCAATGTGAGCAAACCTTGGTTCACCTCCTTCCACACCCCATCCCACAACCCTGGCTCGGTGAATATTCCCACCATCAGTCCAAGCCTCTGTGGGCAAATCCCGTTCTACCTTAGATCGCAGTTATATACAGTATATACCATCCCTACCAGATTAAGCAGCTTAGAGGTTAATTCCATGACATATTAATACCCACAGAGAACACCCAAAACACCTTAACACCAAGTTCATGTCACCAACATAGCTCCTGATCACCTAAGTTCCTTCTCCCCTAACATTATAGCCAGACGAACAACGGTCCCCATGGACCACTGCAAGGTACTCCTGGTAGGCCCCTCCTATACAGTCCTAAGTTAAACCATGTCAAACCTTCTTCAATCGTGGGTCACAATCCCACAGAGGGTTCTGAAAACTGACTGTATTGACAACTTGGTAAAGAGTTCAGAATACACAATTGCTCTAGTTGATGCTGTAACCCGGGAGAACAGAGCTGATAAATGAGGCAAACGAAAGTCTCATGAGATAGCCAACTTTATTTAGAGCATCAGACAATTAATACTCTAAAGGTTAAGAAAAGTCACATAGGTAAAGTGTCCAATCACAAGAGAAAGCATGTGCTGAACAAGCTGGACAAACCCATGTGTTTTCATAGAGGCACATAAACAAATAACAAAAGCCAGTTGTAATGAAAGATTCGCAGCAAACTCACGCCTATCTGCTACACCTGAAAGGGATACTGAACTATAATCAAAGAACAACTCCATGGTCGTGAAGAAACTAGGGTCACAACACTCATGTCTTCTTTTCTTGGAGTGTTCTCACAAGCACTCAGAACTCTGCACACACAACTCCACTCCTGCACTGTGTGCTGACACACAAGGACTGAAGAGGAATTCAAAACCAAGCACAGAATGACTGTGAGGAGCCTCCTACAAGGCGCATCCACGGCCCAGCTCCTGCCTTCACTCAGCCCTGGGTGTGAACACACAATGACTGTGAGGAGCCTCCTACAAGGCCCATCCACGGTCTGGCTTCTGCCTTCACTCAGCCCTGGTGTGAACACACAATGACTGTGAGGAGCCTCCTACAAGGCCCACCCACGGCCTGAATCCTGCCTTCACTCAGCCCTGGGTGTGAACACACAATGACTGTGAGGAACCTCCTACAAGGCCCACCCAAGGTCCGGCTCCTGTCTTCACTCAGCCCTGGTGTGAAAATACAATGACTGTGAGGAGCCTCCTACAAGGCCCACCCACGGCCCGGCTCCTGCCTTCACTCAGCCCTGGGTGTGAACACACAATGTGTACCCTTTGTAGTGCACACTGTCACACCACAGCACGGAAACATCCAGGCTCAGCTTTGACATAAGTGGTATGAACTGCAGCATCTGAACTACCCAGTATTCCACTCTAGGAAAACGGGGCCAACCAGATCGAGCGGGGCCTACCGGAGCTAGCGGGGCTGGCCTGAGCAAGTGGGGCTGGCCAGAGTGAGCAAGGTTGCCCGGAACAAGGGGGAAAAAAAAGAAAGAAAACAGGGGTTACATTTCTTAAAACAAAGTCTCTTTTTTAAACTTTTTTTTAAAAGATTTATTTATTTATTTATTTATTTTATTTATTTATTTATTATATGTAAGTACACTGTAGCTATCTTCAGACACTCCAGAAGAGGGCATCAGATCTTGTTATGGATGGTTGTGAGCCACCATGTGGTTGCTGGGATTTAAACTCTTAACCACTGAGCCATCTCTCCAGCCCCAACAAAGACTTCTTACCATCATTCCTCGGGTTTAACCAGGAAATTAGTGGGTCTGCACTGTGTTAGACAGACAAGCACATCTATCTTGTTAGCATGCAGATTTGTCTTCATCCTTAATGGTTTTCCTTTTTTTGTTGTTGTTTATGGATCATTTCTTTACTATCATTAAGTATTTGGTTTGTAATACTAATTTCACATATCTAGGGTCAGATGAAAAGATCTCGGGTACAAAGCAGTGACAAATGAAAACAGCCCAGGTCTGTGTGACAAAGGCACTGATCACTGACCTTGGGAAAGTCAGTGCTGGAAAGCTTAAGGAAAGATGCACAGCGCAAGCACCTGCTCTTCCTACAGCAAGCGTCCATGCAGGGGGAAAGTCAGCCCTCCACCTCGGAGAGACTCCAAGACTGCGGCACCACCAGGACCGCGGCACCACCAGGACCGCGGCACCACCACCAAGACTGCGGCACTACCACGACCGCTGCACCACCACCATGACTGCGGCACCACCGAGACTGCGGCACCACCACCACGACCGCGGCACCACCATGACTGCTGTACCACCACAACCGCAGCAGCACCACCACGACTGTGGCACCAGCTGGGCCCTGTTGGAGGAGGCGTGCATGTCACCAGTGGTGGGCTTTGGGGCTCCAGTCTCCGGTCTTTCCCAGCCTGCTCTCTGCCTCCTGCCTCTGGGCTGAGCTGCGCACTCTCAGCTCCTCCTGCTGCCATGCTTGTGCTCCACATGACTCTAATCATCTGGGACAGTCAGTCCAATTAAAGGCTTCTTAAAGTTGTCTTGGTTACTTCTCTATTGTTGTGATAAGACAGCATGACCTGATGTCTGGACCACGGCTGCGTCAGAAGGCCATATCTGGGTCTATGTGAAGCCTGGGACCCGTGCTACCACCAAAGGCCACATGAATGTCCAAGGTCTGTTCTGCAGCCTGAAGCCATGTTCATATCTATGGACAATGCTGTTGCTGGAGGCCACTTCAAATTGGGTGGCCTATTCTGCCACCTGGGGCCATAATGATGTGACCCTGGGCCTGTGCTGCCACTGAAGGGTGAAGGGCAGGTGGGATGTCCGTGGGTCGGTGCCGACCGAAGCTGCCACAATGTTGTCTGTGATCCCAGTTGCATCGCAGGACCTGGTCTGGGTCCATGGCCCAACTGCAACCAGGAGTCCTGTTCCTGGCCTGTGCCGATGCCAGAGACCAAGCAGAAGCCCAAGACCCATGCTTCCGCTGAACACAGAGAGTAAATAAGCTACTTATTGGCAGTGACATCGGTGACTGCAGATGCACAGTGGAGAACAGAGGACATAGAAGACTTGACAACCCTGACCTCCATCCCACCCACCCCTGAAAAACAGAAACAGTCTAAACAGGACGCCATTGAAGAGAACTTTTTTTTTTTTTAGATTTATTTATTTTATGTATATGAGCACACTGTCTCTGTCTTCAGACACACCAGAAGAGGGCATCTGAACCCATTACAGATGGTTGTGAGCCACCATGTGGTTGCTGGGAATTGAACTCAGGACTTCTGGAAGAGCAGTCAGTGCCCTTAACTGCTGAGCCATCTCTCCAGCCTCCAAAGAGAACTCTTAAAAGCTGTGACAGTCTGCTGAAGTGTCACTTTCCACAGGGATGGGGAAGGAGAAGGACTTGGCTCTAATGGCAGGCCACTGAGTATTTGACCATGCTCTGATGAGTATGCAGATAACACAACATGGCCTTTTTGTTGGCTGGGGAGGTGACAAGAGACCAGTGTGGGGAGATCAGGAAAGGTCAGGGAAATAAATATATGTGATGGGGTGTGTGGTATGAAATCCCCAAAGGACCAATACAAATATTATGTTAGAATTTGTTTAAAGGCACCATGACCAAGGAAGATGAAGAAAGAGTTTACTGAGGCCTTGCATATAGTTTTAGAGAATTAAAAATCTACGGCCATCAATGGCAGGGAGCAAGGTCACAGGTAGGTAGGCAGACAGTCACTGAAGCAGGAGCTGACAGTTCACACCTTGAGACAACATCTATGAGACTGAGAATGGTATGGGCTTTTGAAACTTTAAAGCCCACCCCCAGTGACACACCTCCTCCAACAATACCACACCTCCTAATCCTTCCCAAACAGTTCCACCAAAGGGCATCCAGTATTCAAACATAAGAGCTTATAGGGCCACTCTCATCCAAACCACCATACTTTGCCATGGTGTTTTATCACAGCCATATAAAAATAACCAGTACAATCATTTAACCCTACACAGGAAAATAAGGAGGAAGAAGAAATCACAGAAAAACCACTAAGGGTTAGAAAAATCACAGAAAAACCACTTTCAACACGAAGTACGTTTGTTAAATGTTAAGATTATAATACACACGCCACTGTATTGCCACTGAAGTAGTCAAACGAAAGCAAAATGATTTTTGTTGTTTATGCTAGGCGCAGTAGTGTGTAGCTGTGGTCCCAGCTATTTGGTAAGCTAGCACCAGAGGTGTCCTGGCTGGGTTTGTCAACCTGACACAAGCTGGACATATCTAGAGGGTAGGAAACTTTGCTGCTGCTGCTGCTGCTGCTGCTGCTGCTGCTGCTGCTGCTGCTGCTGCTGCTGTTATTTTTAAGATAAGAGTTTTTCTGTGTAGCCCTGGCTGTCCTGGAACTCACTCTGTAGGCCAGAGATACAACTACATTTGCTGGGATTAAAAGTGTGCACTAACCACCACCCCGCTGGAAGAGGAAGTCCTAATGCTTCCATCAGAGTGGCCTGTAGGCAAGTCTGTAGATCACCTTCTTGATTGATGATTGATATGGGTCACCCACTGTGCGTGGCTGGCAGACCTAAATTCTCTAAGAAAGCAGGCTGAGCAAGTAAGGAGGAACAGGCAAATAAGCAGCACTGCCCCTGGCCTCTGCTGGAGCTCCTGCCCTGATTTCCCTCAGTGATGGAGCGTGTGACCTGAGAGCTGTAAGCTGAAACAAACCCTTTCCTCCCCAAGCTGCTTTGGTTAGTGTGAAATCAGAGCAACAGATACATAACGAAGACAGACAGCTAGAGCCCAGAAGTTTGTCGTAAGTATGGACAACACAGCAAGGCCCTTTCTCCAGGATTTTTAATTTAAAAACTCACTTACAGTACATCCTTATAATATTCATGAAATATAGAGATTTTATATCATCGTGAGAGTCACATCCATTTATTGGCTGATCTTTCAAGTGAGACACAGCACACATGACAAATGTTGCAAACAGATTTAGAAATGGGTGAAGGGATGGTCAGACTCAGGAAGAATGTTCATGCTTCTTCAAATGAAAGCTATCGCCACGTAAGGTTTTCTTGTTTATATCTTGTTTATATCGCTCTGTATAACACTTCATTCTTTCACAATTATATCAGAAACAATGCTTAACATCTGTCTTCATTGTGTCAATATCCAAGGCTGTTATTGTACAGTTAGAGCTGAAATCAAAGCTCTAAGACAAAGCAATACGTGAACTGGGAACTGGGAACGTTACACGTGGAGGCCCTATGGAAACACATCAAGCCACACCAGAACAGGAAGTCACCTCAAGCTAAAGCCGAATGACCTTTCCTGATCACTCCTGTCACTTGTCACCGAAGTCACCTCTCCATGGCAACCAGCAAGCTCAGCAGATGCCTCCTCACATTAAATATTTATTAGGTCTCAGACCAGGAAGTGTCTGGGGAAGGTCAGGCACCACACACAAATCTCAGATCCTTCCTTCAAAACCACGGTTTTTGTTAGATTCCCTGAAACCACCTCAGAAAGGTGATATCCACAAAGAGGATGTCTCCAATCTGTGAGATGGACATGCGCTGAGACTATAGACCTTTTGCATGGCTTTTATGTCCACTTGTTTCAAGGTGTTCTGTGTCCATTTTGACCAAACATAAGAATTATCAAAGTGTCTGACACACTTCAACTTCCTCAACTCCTGATCCCAGGAAATTACACCACCAAAAACCTCATAAAGTAAGGTATCTCTATTTTTAAGGACAGTTGTGTTATCTATAAGAGTGTCTTGCCTACATTTCTGTCTGTGTAGCACAAGTGTACCAGGTGCCTGTGGCAGTCAGAAGAGAGCATAACCCCATCCTTCACTCCCAGACCTGAAGTTACAAATGGATGTTAGCCACCATGTGGGAGCTTCACCAACTGCGCCTCAACAGCGAAGGGAAAACCAGACTTGCCAGAAGCCGGAAGATAAAACCACCATCCTCGTAGCCAAACAGGGTGACCGTGTGCTAAGATCCGAAAGGCAAGTAAGTGATCCTTTAAATGCCACATTTGTCACCACAGATGGTGACATGTGTGCACAGGAAGGTCATCTGTGTGCTACAGGGCTGCTCACGTGGACTGACACCTTCCCACAGGTGCTCAGG